>JAVTVY010026302.1:0-111361 GCA_036873755.1 Hanleya hanleyi | reverse complement strand
TACAACATGGTGACTAATATTGAGTTGGCCATAATACATCATGGTCACTAATGTTGAGTTGGCAATAATACAGCATGGCAACTAATGCTGAGTTGGCAATAAGGCCACACAAAGTCAATTACTTGGTTCTCAGGCCCCGCCGCGTCCCTCCAAAACCCGCCGCATCAAATTTTTTTATCCCATTCGAAGTAAAAAAAAATATATGGTTCTCGAGCACCGCCCGCCTCACTGAAAAATCGGCCGCTAGAAACGTTTTATCCTGTCCTATTATCATTGAAATATGTGTGAAAATAATTCTTAGTCCGTGGAACAAAGCTTGCGACAAGGAAATCAATTTGATCGAGATCGGAAAAATGAAAAACGCGACGGACTTGTTTGGCACATGGGCTAGTAAAGGGAGATAATTTCAACTTCCTACTATGCGCGGTAACCTTCTGCGCACCTCGTGTATCTACCGGATGTTGAATGTTGGCATGAAAGATGGAAACCGAGAGTTCTCGATTTTGTCTCCACGATTGGATATCTCTACGTCGATTATATCTAGTCATGTCTGCATTAGTTTCGCTGACAATCGTCCGAAAGGGGGCTGCTATATGTCCGTGGACAATATGCCCGGTAGAAGATTCGACAACCGTCAAAGAATTTGTGAATTTGGCGTTTGTTGGCGAAGGAGATTTTGGCAACGATTTGGTGTAAGACTCACGAAATATAAGTGACAAAGGATCTGCTGCAAGTTGTATTGTCAGTCTTTTGTCCGGGATATTACCTTTTCAATGGGTCTTACACCAAAGCCTAGCCGAGATTTTGACTGTGTGAACATGTCGTCGGAGTTGAAATCTGAAACATTCGCAGGGCTTCTTGTTTAGCGTGAATGATAGCTCACCTGCACGTAAACACTCGCGTAAATTCATGTCACGAGAGTGATTTTTAGCTCACGTAAACTGTCATATTTTATATTGTATTATATTGCAACCACTCGCCTGCCTTTCAAGAACCCTCTCCTAAATATTTTGACGTGGGCTAAATTATATTAGCTCGCGTACTTAATTCTAAACACGAACGAAGCCCTGCATTCGAGCGCGTGGTGTCTGTTAATTCATCAAATACTGGAACATTTCAGAGGATTTTCACATCGGCAAATATAGGGCCTGTGGTCAAAACATATGGCAGATACTTTAGACATATACTGCCCGATCTACATCTAGATCATAGGAAATCGGACTCAGGCAAGTAGGTGGTTTCAATTTTAGAATGACTGACGGAATAGTTTCATATAGGGGTAGTTTGGGCTATGGAAAACATGAGATACATGCTTCAATCAGAGTTTGGGTGAAAAATTGTTTGTTCAGTTTGAATAAAAATTGAAAGTTTCAGATTTCCTGAAATCAGTAGTCCGGTCTTTCTTGTCAGTTGTCAATGAAGAAACAACAGCATCAGATGTGACCTTCAGAAGAATCTCAGAAAGATTCAGACCATTTCCTCATTGAGTTACTCATCAACAGGCATGGCATAGCTAAATTCAGATATCTTTCATTTATTTTAGAGATAAATGATATCTTCGAAAAGCACTGCTACATGTACACATATAGAGGAATTTTGAGGAAAAAAAAAAAAAAAAAACCTGCCTCCCTCACCACTTTTTGGAAAGTCATGGCCTGAGAACCAATTAATTAACTTTGTGTGGCCTAATACAGCATACGATTAATGTTGAGTTGGCAATAATACTGCATGGCGACTGATGTCGAGTTGGCATTAATACAGCATGGTCACTGATGTTTCTAATGTGAAAACAAAGACATCTAGAACATACCTGCAATGTCTTAATAGAAAGGAAATTATCTCGACAGAAACTGTAAGCCTCACGTGATCCTTTACATCTCTTCACCCTGACCCATTCCTGTTAAGACACAAAAATGACATAGCAATTAGAACTTCTCAATAAGATAGAACAGAACAAGTGGCTGCAAACACAGCACTCCTAATATTGTGCATAATGATTATTTTTAAATATGTTTACATGTATGTAGCTTGCCTCCACTTGAACATGTTGAATCAGTACATTTTGAGCAAAATTCCATCCCATCAAAATTTTCCCAAAAAAGTATGATAGTCAAGAGCTTTCCACTTTCTATTACAACATTACGTTGAATATGGTACATGGAATTGTTCCAAATGTTTCTTTTCTAAAACCTCAGAAATTCCACAACACTTTCAGTTCATTGTCTATCTTGAATAATCAATGTTACCAAATTTCATGGAAATCGAAAAAGCTATTCAACAGAATGTGTCAGAAAGGTTTACCTATGTTCACTACTACAGCACTACACAGCTGTAAATGAAAACAACAACAACAACCTAACCAGATATATTCCCCAGTCCGGGAGAGTAAGCAAATAAAGTTTGATGAAAAAATCTCATTTATTCATGATCAGTATTGTGACAGAATAATTTATGCCATGTGTATGTCAATGCAGTAACTTACAAAGTAGACAAATTTACTCTTGACTCTCGAAATGTGATCGGAAACCACATTGATTGGTACATGCTATCAAAATAGACGAACAAGACAGTAGTTTCCAGGGTTAAACGCATCGTTACAGTGAAGCGAAATGTGATTGAAAACCTACAATACAACATTGATAGGGTAAATACAATTCCCAGTCCAAAAGCAGTCACAAATGGCTAGAACAGTGGGAGTGTGTGAAAAGGACACAACAGTACCTTATACGCATTGAGCATAGTGAGATGATCTGAGTTGCCCACAGCAAACTCCAGTTTCTGGGTTGTAGCTTCCTCTTTTTTCCCAAATGGGGAAACCTACAACAAAGTAAAAATGTTTCACAATGGATCCATCACAATAATTACAACACTGATTCCTCAGCAGATTTAAATAATTATTGACAAGTTACAGATGATCTTTGTGGGTGACTCGGGCAACCCAACCAATCAAAGGTACAGTAAGAAACGGTGATCCAGTGGTATGCCATTCAGGGGAAAAAACGAGCCTCGGGATTGAAACCGTGCACACATTGCTAGTGGATCTCTGGCAGATACAGTTGCAGCACTGATGCAGAAGGTGTGGTACAGAGATTTGTCAGTTTATCAGTTATGCTTTTGCATTTGTTTGTTTTTATACGAGATACGGAGATACCATGAGCCGGTCTTACGAAGATGAGTAATTTACACCAGATGTAGAGACTCGTGTCAGTCTGGCGACTACATTTTGCGACCAGAAAGTAATGTCTTACACAGCACACTTGTGTTGGTCATAAACGGATGACTATATCATATCTATATATTATATCTAGTTTGAGATAATATTCAATTTTTATTATCTTGATATATAAATGACAGTAGAAGCCACATAGACCAGCTGACTGTGTATTTAACTCTTTTAAATATGACAGTAGAAATTGGTGTTACTCAGTTCGGAGTGAGACAACAACAATAGCATCCTGCGTCTGTTGTCAAGGTGATAAAATGACCTCCTACTACATAATTTTTGGATGTATGTTTAAAACTAAAGATTTAATTCTGCCCTCAAATTATAGAAATAAATTGAAAATTTGAATTGCCACCCAGCAGCAGGCACAGACTCTCACCCACTCTTTAAAACCGTATTTGTGACATGTTATTAGGTGGGTGCATATTTTTGTGACCAGGATCCAGCAGACTCTATCACTAGGTGCAAACTAACACATCTTCATAAGAGGGCCCCCCCCCAACCCCGACATGAGCAATCACTAAATTCCGGTGAACTATATTTGTGAAATGAGATGAGCATGAATCCCCAGAGTAGAGAGGGACTCGTAGATGTAACTTACAAAAGGAGATTTGAAACTCAATGTGGCAGCAATAGTTAATGCTGGATCTAGACATCTGAAGATGGCACCAAACAACATCAGTTTACCAATTCTGTAAAGACAATGAATGG
Source organism: Hanleya hanleyi (assembly GCA_036873755.1). Lineage (NCBI taxonomy): Eukaryota > Metazoa > Mollusca > Polyplacophora > Lepidopleurida > Hanleyidae > Hanleya > Hanleya hanleyi. The sequence continues at coordinate 107,427 of JAVTVY010026302.1, read as the reverse complement.
CAGAGAAATAAACAGTGATGAAGGCTGTTCAAGGGTAACTACATTTTATCAAAACCTTTTAGATAATGTAGTAGCCTGCAAACCTGAACATGAGGATAAACAGGAACACCATGATCTTCATCTTTACTGGTTGGTATTTGATCTCTATAAACTAGGATTTTAATTTTATGAATTCATATTATGAAATCTCCCGGTTCTCCCTGCCACTGTCGCACATCACTAACTTGTGTTATATTTTTCAACAAATTACATGAAATCTGAAGCTAAGCGTGTCATTACAATGTTGCGAAGTGTTTACCTGACATCCACAGGTAAAGATCCCAGATGGTATCCCAGTGGGGTCAGCTCCTGGGCAAACACACAACACATATTAATGTACACCAACATATAGCTCTCAAAAGGTTAAATATAACTGCATAGTATACTCATACAGTACACATAGAAAGAGATGGAAAGTGAAAATGAACACGTGGCTGTGTGGTCATGCCCAGACAATCTCTTATTGTCAGAGTTTGTAACCTACTAAACCGCTGGTGTAACACCCTCTGACTACACTGTGCAGAAAAATGCACATTCAGCCTGTATCAATTTTGATCGACACAGTGATCATGTATCTGCAAACGAGACAGATGTGAAATGCGTCCAGTATATCTTGTAAAAGGATTAACAAGTTTTAAACTAAATTATTACACAAGAACACATGACACAACAGCTTAGGGCTGTTCCATTTGAAAATATGTACCCCCCCAGGGGTTATTCTAGCCCAAAATCTTTCATCTACTCAATTTGAGAATTTCACAAAACTCAATTTTTCGGCGCGCCGTTGCCGCGCCAATAATCTGAAAAACTCAATATTTCCATGGTTTTCATAGTTTCGGTTCAGAAACTCAATTATGCAAACATTTTCATAGGGATAACTGAAAACAAATTTCAAACCTATAGTTGAAAATTACACATCCATTATACATGTCCGCCTTCATTTCAAGCCTGCGAATAATTTCTTCACAGGTGACCGACACTTTGACAGGCATGAATAACTTAGTACCTAACATTTGGAATGTGCTGTTCTGACAAAGATAGTATCTGGCTTCGGCGGCCGACTTCGTACTCAGTACTACAAAAAGGAGCTGTTTTTTTCCAGGAATAGTTGTTTTTAATTGTTAGCTAACATGAAATAAATATGACTGCATGATTAACTTTGTCGAATTTCTGTACGCAAGATGTAGCTTTTGGCTGAGAAAAAAAACATCGAAATTGCTTCTCAACAACTTTTTTTTTCAAGGATATCTGCAGCCTTATAGGCCTATAGCTGACATTTAGTTATGTAAAATATATGGGCACCCTCTGGCCTCATAATGAATACACAAGATATGATACCTTCAATATTTCCTGAAAGAAGAAAAAACAATACCTCTATCAAGTATTCTGTTTGAAAATCCAATCAAATGATACTATGCCTTTCAGTTATACTTGAAGGAGAATCAACAACCCAAGATTTTTGATTTTATGACCTTGAAAATGGTGTTTCATTGAGAGGAGATCGTCAGATGCATTTCGTTGTTGTTGTTGTTGTTGTTGCAAAGCCCGGGCCAGTCAATTTCCGTGTCTAATTTCTTTGCCCACGGTTTTGCAGTTCATTAGTCATTGCAGTCAAAGCATTCTTATATTTTGTACATTAATGTCGATTGTGCACAAGTTTTATTCTGTTTCGAGTGGTAGCTAACTGTAAAATATCAGATCAACATCGTTTGCAGCAACTGATGATGTCCGCAATACTGCGAAGATGGCATTTGGCAATCTTCGTAACGCTGTATTTCATTGGATGATGATGAAATGTCTGTCCAATGAATAAGCCCGATACTGCCCAACACTCTCCTATCAAAGGTTCTACTATGCACCATTCGTTCAAATTGTCAGTATCACCTTTGTGCGGAGTCACAGTTCGCCAGTAAACAACAACAACGACAACAGACGTCGGATCGCGAACTCGGACAAGATTCAAGGATTAAAATAAGTTTATTAGATACAACTACACAATGATATGGGCGAGAAAATATCAGTAAAACTCAATTTTTTTTCGCGCGCAAGCGCGCTCAATATCGAAATATAAGAGAAACTGAATTTGTCAAGAGAAAACTCAATTTACAAAAATCCTCTAAAACTCAATTTTCAAAATTTCTCATCGGGATTACCACGATGAGAAATCGGCTAGAAAAACCCCTGCCCCCACGGAAGGGGGAAAAAAAAAAATATATTGGTGGGTGGGGTTGTCCAGAATAGAAATCTCTTGGTGGTCCCTCCAGGTAATAAATTGCTTCTCTTGGTGATTGTTTAAGCCTGTAAAAATATTGCTTCTATGGGTGGGCCCTCTACCAATATGCACTTTGTTATTTGGAAAGGGATTCCTTTTTAAGGGGAGACGCGCGTTGACATATCGGGGCTGAACAATAAAAAAATTGAAAATGAGATTTTGTATTTTTTACGTCCATAATGTGCCCAATTTTCACATAAATAAATTTATTGGCTGACAAAATCATTGAAAATAGTTTAATTAATACCTAATTACTCGTGTTGTTAAACGGTCTCAGTCATTATTCGCCTAAAACCGCTGAAAACGGCAAGTTTTAGTCGTTGACAACAACCATTTCCAGGTCTAGATCGTTGGCGTTGTTGTTGTTGCCGCATATCGTTGGAAAGCTGAAGTTACAAGCTTGAATTTGGGTTAGATCGGCAATCTTCGCCTCAATCCGGTGTATTCCCGAGAGAAAATATAGTCGAACTCTTACGGAAACATCCATATATGGCAGAAGCTCATTATCATACGTCTCGGGGTCTCGAAAACATCCTTTTATGGCGAAAGCTCATTACCATATCACTTCCGTGGATAGCGGAGCGTCCCGAGTGACGTCAATGGATGGCTGTGGGCATGCGCGGTCGGTCACTTCCTTAGCAATGGCTCAGAAGGAAATGGCGGCTGTTTCATCGCTTCAACTGTTTGAAGCGTGAAAAAACAATAAATCATGCCTAAGCACAATTTTTGTATCGTTTGAACGTGCCAAGTTGTCAAGGAAATAGTAGAAACGACTCGTGGCTGTAGAAACCGAATAAAACTACAGTTTTTACGCTCCAGAGCGCCACTTCGATGGTGTACAGCTAAGCATTTGCCATTTTCTCTGAAATCAGTTTTCCGGCCGATATCGTTCCTTAGAAAAAATTGTTTTCCCTTCCAAATAAAAAATGTGGGTGGGTGGGCTGCTATGATGAAAAAAAAAAAATGCTTCTCTCCCAGGTTGTACTGGACATTTATTTGCTGTGCTTGGTGGAGGCAAGGAGAATTAATTTGCATATATTGGTTGTTGGGGTGTACAAAGTTTCCCTTCAGTGGGGGGTACATCTTTTTAAATGGAACAGCCCTTATTTGGCTGTGACACTCCGCTCCATTTACACGAGGAAAATGCTGATTGGTCGAGAGCCATGCATACAAGATCTGCGTGCTGTGATTTCAACCCCAATGCAATCAGAGGGTATATCTGACAGTAGCACGTATACAATCTGATGCCATGAGAATGTGTCCAGAATCCCAGAATGAGGCACTCTGTATATACTGGTGTATCGATGACATGAATTTAAATATAGATATGTAATACCACATACCTTGATGATGGTCTATGAAAAGAAACTGACAAAGAATATTGATATCAAAGGGTGGTGGTACCTTCAAGACTAAGTCTAAACTCAGTCTTAAAGATGCCATCCGTTGTTATAAATTTATACTACACAGACTATCCCCAATTTCTACAAATATGAAGTCACCCTTACCGTTTCCTCATCCAGAGCTCCAAGGGCTTGAAGTCTTTTAATGGCACTGGATATGGACTCAGCTGCTGGAGGCTCTAACAACTTGAAGAGAACATCCTGAAAACCAGACCCAATCAATCCATGTAGATATGTTGACATAATTCATGCTCCATGTCGTGTGTGCCTTCTCTGCTTCTATTTATTCAAATTAATGAATGGCACTAGTAAGTAACATACAGAGGCCTGATCAATTCAATAATATCTTCATTTACAACACAAATTTCATATTATCAAAAAGTTTACCTCAGGTTCTTCCCCTCTGAACAAGTCCAACATTTTAATTTTCAGAACAAGTTGCTCGAGAGGGGCCCTCTGGATTTCTGAAAAAGAAGAGTTTGACGGATAAATTTTATCCGATATATTGCTTCAAGTTGAAAATGTCAAGCAGAGTCGAGGTGTTGCTGTGTTCAGAAATATGTAACTTTGGACAATACAGGCAATTGCGAGCCTGAACCTCAACAGTAAGAAATTCCTAATTAATTTCAATACTCAAAGCCATACTGGCATTTCACAATATCAAAGTATGTGTCGTGTTTTCATGAGAATTTGAATGCTGATAAAATATGAAATATTATGACATCAGAAAGCTACAACAATGGGACATTAAAATATGTTCAATTAAACTTTAAATCAGTGATTTTAACTCAGAGCTTAGGATCCCTCAAACTTGTCCCGTTAGGGGCTAAACAATCCAGGTATGGTTTCACACAGAAATGAGGTTGAACTATGGAAAGATATCATTCAGAATCCAGAAATAAAGACTACAATACGAGACTGACCTGGTATAGGTTGTTCTCTGAAGTGATAATCAAACCTATGAGAGGTGAACAGATGGAAGCAGATGCCGGATGCCACACGCCCGGCACGACCTCGACGCTGTAAGGCATTTGCTCGGGACACCCACACCATGTCCAGGCTCTCCATACCTTTGGATGCATCATACCTGCAGTGAGTGATTGAGAGTTTCTCTTCATTGAAACATGACAGCTTCAAATCTTTAAAGAACTGGAATCTTATCAATATAAATACGAATCTCTCTAATAATTCACACATATATTATAATTCCAGAACATATTCTGTCAATGTTCAGATCTGATTGTTCACAACTGTTCACAATTTGAGCTACTTTAAAAAATGTTGGGAAATAAAAATGTCCATCAGCCTAATTTTTCTATTTAATTGAGTAAATAGCTAGTCTGCAAGTGCTTGAATTATTAGAGATTACCGTAATAAATTGCATATATAATTAGAAACAAAAGTGACAATGGAGTAGAGTTAAGGCCCATTCTGCGATTTGTAGTAACAACTCAGCGGGGAATCCCCTGATTTGTAGCATGCAACTAATCGCATAAAGTAGGACCTGTTCTAATTCATACGACTTGTAGCATGCGACTAAAATAGTACGAGTGTTCTCATGATGCAACTTAGTTGTATGCTACAAGTTGTTACTAAAACTTGCACCGTGAGAATGGGCCTTTACTCTAAATGTTTATTCCTGTTATAAGAGAAGTTTAAGACATTATACATCTAACAGTAGGCAAGCAAACAGAGAAGGCCACCATTGCTTAGTTGCTCACATTTTCTCTTTCATTCTTCCACCATCAATGACGCACACAACATCATCGATTGTGATTGATGTCTCGGCTATGTTGGTTGCTATGACTATTTTGGTCACTCCCTTCCTTGGACGACTGTAATATAAGATATGCAAAGGATATTATCACATGAGTAGTGTGACTAACGTCACAGGACCTACAAAGTAGGGTGGGGAAGATGACTTGGGGGTCCAAGCGTAATGTAAAAGGTCACCTAAGTAGGTCAAATTTTCATCAAAAGCAGGTCAGCTCAGAACTTGCTGGTAAGTCCCGTAATGCACGTTCATGCCAAAACAAGGTTCTAATGTCAACGGTTCTCCTTATTTTGCAGCCGAAAGGATTCGGATGGACTGACTGACTCACTCACTCATTACCAGACAATTTGCAAATGAGAGCCTACTTAGTAGGAATTTAGCCTTGAACAGTTAATTCATTTTGATTTTACATCTATAAGTATCAGTACAGTAAATTTTATGAGTTATTGACACAATCAGAAAACATATACAGACATGATCCAGTCTGCAGCGTGCCACAAGAAAAGGGTGAAGGAATATATTCGAAGGAAATTTACCAATGGGTTGACAATCTTACGCCATTTAATATTCTGAAATGTCCTATATCTGGAGATGAAATATGTATTTGTTATTTTCATTAATCTTGAACACGTTGAAATAAGCTGGTGGTTTGAAACTGAAACTGACCTGAATACAGCATGTTGATCCTCACTGGACAGTGATGAATGCAAGGGAATAATTTTAAACCTGTAATAAATAAGTAATTTAAGCACTTGGAATGTGTACTGAGGACAGAAATATAATCTTTACTTTATGGAATTTCATTTGTTACCTTTGTTTCTAACAGTCCACAATCCCAATGGAGTCTTGGAGTCTCAGTTCCACTCAGTTGCATGAACTTAAGTTGAACAATGATATCAATATCAAACCAAACTGAATGAATTTGTCTCACATTATTTACTAGGACATATGTACAAGCTGAATTTCGTTGTAATAATAGAAATTAATTGTAACATTGTAACGGAACAAAGCTGTTGGAGCGAGTACAAAACAATACACCTACCATTGCTTATTCTTCCCCCCGAATGAGGGGCTGGTTTGTAACTGGTCAAACAAGGTCTGGATCTCAGCAAATCCTGGCAGGAATATGAGGATAGCCCCCTCACGTGGGAACTGGAAAATATGAACAAGTTGATGGATTTTAAGTATTGCTGACTGACGACAGATTTGATATACGGCTGACAATAATGGAGTTAATGTATGGCAGGTGTCCAAATTTGGAATGCATATAAATGTATCAGCCATGTAGGAGCAAAATGACTGAATTTAATATGGAAATGTATCGGCACACATAGCAGTGAACGTCCATCCTCCTGTCTTGGGTCACTGCATGTAAAGCTTTTAGCTGATAGATCCACAAAGCTCATTGCCATGGACAGAGCCAGACGGATGCTGACCTGAGCAACTGGAGGAAGGCTTCCATAAGGTTAACATGGGGAAATGTGGGTAAATCATCATAAATATGGAACAATGCCTTTCAAGCTCCGAGTTCCACATATAGTTTGGAGATATGTAATAACTTTGATATTCCAAGGAATTTTATGGCCGAAAAACTGGTTTGCTCCATGAGGCTTAATGATACAGTTGCCAGTACGCTTAGTAAATTTTATCACGGTTGGCTACCTTCACCTAATTCTTCTGTTCATAGGCCACGTCGCTTAGGGTTCCGTAATAGCTACATGTTGGAGATTGTGCACCAGTCTACACCTGTAAACCATATTCAATGCACCAAATAGCGGCAGGCTGAACTAACCTCATGGTCTGCATCCATGAACCATTCCATGATGGCCTCGATTAGTTCATAATTAATCTTCTCATAGTCCATCATAGCCAGGGTTTTTATCGTGGACTTCCTGTAATCTGGAGAAATTAACATGAACATACATTGAAATTGATAAAAACATAATTATGTAAAAAAGTTAAATTATACAGATTTGACCATTAACAGAAGTCGTTCAGCAGAACTACACATGTGCCTACATTTTCCTTGGTATCATTCTCTTTAGGTATTCAGATATGGTCCAAGGTGGCCAATACCATGCAGTCACTGAGACTAGCTCTTACTCTGCTGGGTTCTCAACAACGCTGAGGACAACTGCCTACAGTAATCCTTCTAATACTTCAATCCTATTATCAAAATTAGATTACCCGCAATTTCAGGGACAAAATTCAATCAGCTGTTCGAACAAATTTTATCAGTCTCAAAACTCACTGCAATGAGACAGAAATAATGGATTATCTTCATGGTTTTGGATCATTTTGTCAACTTTCTTGTTCTCTGTAAGATTAATCCCCCCAGTTTGTATGGTGGGAAATTTCACTTCCTGTGATTAAATTATTAGAGGGGTTAAAGGTTATACAAAATGGTCTCAAAATCTGCTGCTTTTTTGTGCTAAATTGTTGTAGAGGTGATAATATAGACTTGTTTTACATTTTTGTATGTTTTCAAACTGCCCAAGGTTGGAAATAGCAGCAGTAAAGTGCGACAATTTCACGCCCCTTTCAAAACGGCGAAAGCTGTGACCGCTTGACCTGTGACGTCACAACCTGATTACGATCTCACTCAAATGCCTGTTGTGACGTCAAACTGTCGGCGACATCACGCTAGAACTCCCACAGTTGGGTGAATCTTTCGTAACAGCGCCCGACGTCATAGACTATGACGTTTACGGCGCAATCGTAATCAGGTTGTGACGTCATGTACCAGAGGTCACTGCTCCAATACGTTTTCTCCCACATGTGTTCAATTCGTGTCCTAAAACCCACTTCGACGACATTATTCAAGAAAAAAATACTAATTTGTTGTTTGGAACATTACTGGGTATGTTTTAATGCAAAGTAGTATAGAGTCATTTGGTATAACCTTTAAGGTATAAGATTTTCTGTGCTTTAATAGTGAAACGTAAAGATTACTGGTTTGAGTGTCCATCTTGAAACAAATGAGCAGTATCACAGAAAGGCTGTACTGTCTGCAGGTTTTTACACATAACCCCTACTTTTCCTAATCACTCACCAGGATAGCGAAGAAGCAGCTGTTTGGCACTAAGGTTCTCATCTCGTATTTTATCGGCCGCGGGTTGTGAGGCATTCGTGTTAGAGACAGAATACAGGTCTTCCTCGATCTGATCCTCAGCTGACACCTGATGACCTTTAGAACCATACATGTAATCCACATCCCTGAATGCGTTCATCTTACTGAGCGGTCTGGCATATGGAGAACCATCATCAACCACATACCTGCCCAAACAAAAATTAAAAAATAAGATTAATTAAAGCATAAAAGCTAATTATACTCCTCAACAGTGATATGATCAGGGGTGGGGAGGGAGGAAGCAGGTAATGAAAATGGGTCTTTAAATTTGTAAACAGTAATGCAAGGCTTGGGGTACAAACTATCAGCTAGTGGTCCTCGTTTTCAACAGCAGATTCAACTGGTTATCATGAGGGAGGGGGATAGTGGATTATAAAACAAACCTTCTTCCTGCTCCGTGTATGTATGTATTACAGGCAAATTAAGTGCCCCTAGATGCTCCCATGTATTTAATAGTTTGACTCACATTTTTATGAAGGTTTGGGGACAGGCCCAATGCATATATCAATATATGGACATTTTACTTTCTTATATCTCCAAAGATGTTCTCATTTATTCTTCTGAACAACAGTCCAACAATGTCAGACCAGTGGTGGCACTCGTGATTGGAGATTCACTGCTTAATCCAATATGAACAAAATTCTGAGCACACTCACCTTGTGAACTCAATTGCATCTTCCAGGTAAAAATCTGTCACTGGGAACATTTTACCTGAGGAAGGGAAAGTCACAGTTAATGTAACATGCACCAATATTACTACTATTTGTGCTGAAATCTGTATATAAATTTCAAGACAATATAGTTCAATCTGATTAGATTTTAATGAGAGCCTCAGGGACTCATTTCAAGAAAAAACAATATTGCAAACATAAATTCTCTTTGAAAAAATATGCAATTTTACCTGGTATTTCAATAACAGGACACCTATCGAAGTAACTTGAGAATAACTCCGCATTAACAGTGGCACTCATCAGGATGACCTTGAGGTCACGTCTGGACGGAAGAAGGTCACGAAGTACCATCATCAGGAAGTCACTAAAATTAATCATGAGTTTTATTATCTGCTATAGTTTAATGCGAATAAAAATATCTATGTAATATGCTGACATTTCTGAGATGGAAAAATTTCAAAAGAAATGCTCAGAGCAAAATATCTCTGCATATACTATTGAAATATATGAAACAGAGAAACTAATTGAAATTTCCAATATCAGAACAGGAATAAAAGACCTCTGAAAATATCTTGGCTGTAGCCAACATTTATATTTTTAGAGGAGCAGCAGTGTAAAGCCAAACCAACTCTATTTTTTGTTTCACGGGCAGATTATATTTTTCTTTCAAGATAGGAGGCTTTCCCCAAGTGATTGTAACCCATGTGTAGTGTGAATTGGGAAACAGATAGTTCTATGTGGGATGATCAAGATATACCGGTAGTACATTCAGGCATATATGACAGAAATAGAAAATTATATATTTGTAAAGGGGCATAACTCCGTAAAATATGGGTCGAGGGGAGCCACTTTCGATAGGCGTCTGACTTAGAACTCTGTAAAATAAGAACCGAGACGAATAAGCTGTACCGAACATGGATCTGCAGATTGTACATTCAGCTACAGATAACAAAATTGGAGATTATTACATCCGAAAGGGGCATAACTCCATAAACCGAGGTGAGTTATCCTTTGTTGGCTTGTAGAATACAATAATATAAAAAATCGACCATAGAGGTCCATGTCCCCCGCTAGCAGCACCAGTTATGGTGGATTACATCCACCATAACTGGCGCTGCTGCTGCGGGGGCCATGGACCTCTATGGTCGATTTTTTGGGGTCGATGATATCTCATATCATTGATAAGAGTATGATTTGAAAATGGAGATATCGCTGATGAGCTTAACATAATCTAATACAGCAGATGGCACCCATATTGGATTATGCACATCCATAAAACATAATACATGACTGTTCTCTCACTAAGGTCAAGGGACTCCCCAAGTTTGAAGTAGATCAGTTGAATCGTACTCCAGCTATTGTCCGGACAAGATCAAACTGCTTAAAATCCAATGAAATCCAGTATGGCCAATGGTGGCCATATTGGATTAAGCACGTCCTTGAAAAACAATCCTAATCCTCCTCTCAACAATGTCAAGGCACTCCCCAGGTATGAAGTAGATCGGTTGAATCGTTCTCGAGTTATTGTCCAGACAAGATTCAACTGCTTACAATCCAATATGGCTGACGGCGGCCATATTAGATTACGCACATTGCTGGAAAACAATCCCAACCGTCCTCTCACCAATGTCAAGGCACACCCCAAATTTGAAGTTGATCGATTAAATCGTTCACGAGTTATTGTCCGGACAAGAAAATCTAAGATCCAACTGCTTATAATCCAATATGGCTGACGGTGGCCATATTGGATTATGCACATCGCTGAAAAAAAATCCAAACCGTCCTCTCACCGATGTCAAGGCACTCCCCAAGTTTGAAGTAGATCAGTTGAATCGTACTCCAGTTATTGTCCGGACAAGATCAAACTGCTTAAAATCCAATGAAATCCAGTATGGCTGATGGTGGCCACATTGGATCAAGCATGTCCTTGAAAAACAATCCTAATCCTCCTCTCAACAATGTCAAGGCACTCCCCACATATGAAGTAGATCGGTTGAATCGTTCTCGAGTTGTTGTCCGGACAAGATTCAACTGCTTATAATCCAATATGGCTGACGGCGGCCATATTAGATTACGCACATTGCTGAAAAACAATCACAACCGTCCTCTCACCAATGTCAAGGCACACACAAAGTTTGAAGTTGATCGGTTAAATTGTTCATGAGTTATTGTCCGGACAAGAAAATCTAAGTTCCAATTGCTTATAATCCAATATGGCTGATGGCGGCGGTGGCCATATTGGATCAAGCACGTCCTTGAAAAACAATCCTAATCCTCCTCTCAACAATGTCAAGGCACTCCCCACATATGAAGTAGATCGGTTGAATCGTTCTCTTATAATCCAATATGGCTGATGGCGGCCATATTAGATTACGCACATTGCTGAAAAACAATCCCAACCATCCTCTCACCAATGTCAAGGCATACCCCAAGTTTGAAGTTGATCGGTTAAATCGTCCACGAGTTATTGTCCGGACAAGAAAATCTAAGATCGAACTGCTTATAATCCAAAATGGCTGACGGCGGCCATATTTGATTACGCACATTGCTGAAAAACAATCCCAACCGTCCTCTCACCAATGTCAAGGCACACCCCAAGTTTGAAGTTGATGGTTAAATCGTTCACGAGTTATTGTCCGGACAAGAAAATCTAAGATCGTACTGCTTATAATCCAAAATGGCTGACGGCGGCCATATTGGATTACGCACATTGCTGAAAAACAATCCCAACCGTCCTCTCGCCAATGTCAAGGCACACCCCAAGTTTGAAGTTGATCGGTTAAATCGTTCACGAGTTATTGTCCGGACAAGAAAATCTTACGGAATTACGGACACCGGTGTTTCTAATATCCCCCCCTACTAAGTAGCGGGGGACAATAAGTTTCCAAAATATAGTAGCTATACCGAACACAGTTCTGCAGATATAGTTGGTTACATTCATAGTAGGCCAGCCAAGAGACGAAAAAATACTTTTGATGGCATCGCGTGTTAAAAGCAATCATCCACGCTTAATCAACTCTACATGTTGTGGGGATTGAGATGTGACCGGATGACATTCTCGCTTTTGACCTTAAAGGTCATTTTTATGCCAAATAGGTCTCATGGGTTCAAATCAGGATATTTTATCAAACTTTTCGTGAAAGATTAGTAATTGAAGATTGACGCTGGCTCAATCTTTACCACTTGATCATTTATTCAAGTGGGCTCATTTTGAAAATATCTGCATAATCACTGGTACAAACGATCATGGGAAAATTCAATATGGCGCCCCGTAAATTTCATCCAAAACTTACTCTGAAGTAGTCAAACTTGCCCATACATATAACTACTAATTGTAACTGTTTAACAAGGCGATTTCTAACTGTTAAACAAAGCGAGCTTCCTGTATATCTGAACACACTTTGGTCATTGTGGATCCTTGTCTATCAGATTGGAAATGTGAGAAATTCAAAGTGACAGCCATGTAATATATGTAGTTTCGGTATCATTTACTACGCGTATGCACATCTGACAGCAAGGCATTGTACGAAATCTTTATGGCCACTGAAGTGACACTCCCGAAGTTAACGCCGGCTTCATCTGAGCATGTACCAGTGCTAACAGGGTCGGAAATCTGCTCTTTTTACTAGTCCCAAAACCGGAAAAGTGCTCTCGAAAGTAGATATTATGGCATTTGTGGGTAGAATGTGGTATAATGTTTTTTTAATTTTTTTTTACAAAATTTGGACCTGCTGATTCTGAAAATGGCGTATGCCAAGCTGTATTTGAACCCCAAAATGTCAAAAATATAATGGCCGACTATTTCACCAGACATCTCTTTAATTCGTGATACTGTTGGGATAGAATGGCTGAGACATTTTCTGAGAATTAAAGGAATAGAAAACCCTAAGATGATGCATACGTATATCGAAAGAACTATATCATTAGTATTCGAAAAACAAAACAAATCAGCTTTTCTAGTAATTCCGAATGAATGAGATCATTTTGAACATCAGAACTATTGCCCAGATCAATAATCCGTGGAAGTCGCCATTTTAACAAGCCCGAGAGCCGTTAGCCAATGAAAATCCTTTAAATATCACCTGACATTATTCCTGTGACGTAGTTGGGCCCAAGCCAGAGTAGCTAATAACATGGAGACCAATTGTAAATTATTCTGTCGATGGCTTTTGACAGATCGGTGGATCTTTCTTTACGCTCCGAGACGATTATGAGGATCGCGATATATGAATGTCGAATTGATATACAGGTTGACATGTGGCATTTTGCATATGATTTCACAAGCCCCCTTTCTGAGGCAAGAATATTAGGCCACATCACCAGATAGCAGTAGAAGAAACGCTGCTAATGTTGCCGTTGTTGTTTAATGCTTTACCTTATGGGATAGAGCCCGGATGACAAAGGCATATTTCTCGCAGCGCCATCTACATAAAAATAGTATGGCCCACAAACGTCACAGTCATTCCAACATGTCGCAGATCACAAAGTGTTAAAGTGTGATCGATAAATCGGTGTTTACTCAGCTGTAGAATTTTGTTAATTTTTTCTACCCGTGTTTTTGGAATCTGATGGCATAATTCTGTCATGTCGAGCACGAGTTTACGCAGAGTTTACTATTCCTTTAAAGCATCAAGAAATGTAATAGTCGTGTATTTTCGTTTATTTTCCAATATGGCTGTCATATACATCCACTAAATATTGTATTTACTGATCCACCAGGAAATATGAGGGTGATTCATACTGCAACATTAAAAACACAGGTGGCAGCACATATAGTTCATTGGACCATACATACAACCTAACATAATAAGCTAGGACAGACTCTAGCTGCTGACATTAAACCTACCAGGACTGGTGGGAGAGGGGACAGCTTCTGGTGTGACTCTTCCTCCATTATGATCTTATCCCTTATTTGCATTGCAGTGAACTTCCACACATGGATTTGAAATGGTGGCCATGAGATGTCTTCAGAAATTTGGTTAATCGTTGATTTAGTCCAAAATGGAACATTTTTCTTATCTCAAACAACATGCAATTTCTTTGATCGTAAACATGTACTAATTCGCATACCGGTAACGGCTTTTATGCAGATTTGTTGAAACATATAAGGTCTCTTGCCCCAAGTTTTCAAAATTTTACCCCCCCTTTTCATCTATCACTCTCGACACCTAATTTCAGGCTGCTGTTTGGGCAAACCCTGAAGCGCTTTTGCAATCTTCTACAATATTCACACATTAGTCAAAGTGTGGTGGCATCAGGTCTAATAGGTCTGGCGTCGCTTACATCGCACATGCACGATTTCAAGTTAACAGAGCTATGGTATCAGCCCTCCTCTTCGACCCATGAATCGAATAGCGTTTGAGTCGGTAATAGGGGATGTGTGGTCGCGCCATTCTGGGCATCCATCCAAATATGAAGCATGACTCCTGATTGCACACCAGGACAATTGCGTTTCGAAATTTCAATGTTGGTTGGTGTGGTCACCTCATGAACAATTAAACAAATGAGTTATTCTCCGTTATAGAGTCGCCAAACATTTGGTGGTACCAGAGACCACATAGAGATTGACAATTCAATCTGCCTTCAGCTTTCAGCTGGTAAACCCGTCTCAAAAGAGTGACTATATGCATCTCTTCATGGCAAACTTCGCTGTATAATGTTGAATTCCATGATCCTGGTTGAAAATTTTGTTTCCTTCAATGATGAAATCATCCAGGAACTACCATATGTACTTGTCTGATTATCAAATTATGTTTAACTTGGTATGTTTAGGTGACAAGCCAGTTCCTTGACAAGGGGTAATTATCCTGACAATCTGACTACAAACAGGAATACCTAGTCAAGGGTAATATTCCTGACCATTTGACTACAAACAGCTAGGGACACCTGGTAAAAGGTAATTATCCTGACAATCTGACTACGATCACGGATACCCGTCTCCCTCCACTTTTATGGAATGTTGCTCATATGTTCCAAAAAGAATATCTTAAACTACTTTAACTTGCATCTGACTGGTGGACAAGATACTTGTACAAGAGCAATACCATATATGTTAACAAATGTTTCTGTGTGTAGCTTCCGGCTTGTGACATCCCGGTCCTGTCCAACAATCATGAGCGCCATCAGATATTTCCTTAGTTGACGGACAATTTTGTCAGTTGACTGATAAGTTTGAAGTTTCGATCATGTGGATGGGGCATTAGAACCAGATTAGTGGGGCACCACACTTACACATAGCAAGTGGATCAGAGGTGGGAGATATATTGAATTTTCACATAACGCTTTGCATCCGTGAATACGCAAATCACCTAATAAAATATTACCAACCATAATGTTGTAATTATTCTTCCTATACGAAGATATTGAAAAAAAATAGACGACTTATCCTTATTGGACATCTCTTGACCTTCATGACCTAAAAAATGCCCTTTGAGGTAAAAAAAATGAGAATGTCATCCGATCATATCTCAATCTCCACGCCATGTAGAGTTGATTAAGCATGGATGACAGCTTTTAACAAACGATGCTGCCATCTTCTTGGTTTGGCTCACTAATTTGGGGTCATTGCTCCCCCTAAATGTTTTTCTTATCCCTTCAGATAGGGAGCTGAATCTTACCACACTATACCATTGGATCAAGCTCTACGAGAAAATGTTTTAAAAACCCAAGATGGTCACGTGATGACGTCACAGTGACTTCATTTCCAAAAAAAGCTTTTTGGGGACGATTTTCAATTTTTTTATTTATGTGTTTTCTTCACAAAAACTGCATGATAACTTAGCAAATAATCATCTGATGTAAAATGAAAAGTTTTTGCCCCCTTTTCCTCGCAGAAAAGTAGGAAATTGAACCAAAAATGACGAAAACAACATTTTTTTCTGATACGCCACATGGCCGCCATTTTGAATTTACTCATGATTTTCTGCTCGTAGCTATGCAAATGGGCTCAACATGACCCCAGTATGATAAACTACAAAGCCATGGAGTGTCAGCTCTCAATTTTTTGCCGATCCGAAGATAGGGCAGAAAGTTTTGGAAGGGGGCCACAATGCCCCCCCCCCAGGCCTGGTAGTGTTAAAATTTCCATAATCCATTGCATCTGTGAATATGCAAATCACCAGTAAGTAAGACCAGAACAAAAATGAAGCAAGTTAAAAAAAATCAGTCACAATCACTCTTCCTTTACGAAGATATTGCAAAAAATAGATGCTTTATCCTTATTTGACCTCTAATGACCTTTATGACCTCAAAAATGACCTTAACGGTCAAAAGTGAGAATGTCATCCGGTCACATCGTAATCTGCACACCATGTAGAGTTGATTAAGCCTGGATGACAGCTTTTAACACGCGATGCCATCAAAAAGTTTTCTAGCCATCTTTGGGTTGGGTGGCTGGTCTACTATCAGGCATATAGGACAGAAATAGAAATTAATATATCAGTAAAGGGGCATAACTCTGTAAAGTATGGGTCGAGGGGAGCCACTTTCGATAGGCGTCTGACTTAGCACTACTGTAAAATAAGAACCGAGACGAATAAGCTGTACCGAACATGGATCTGCAGATTTAACTTGTACATTCAACTACAGATTACAAAATCGGAGATTATTACATCCGAAAGGGGCATAACTCCATAAGCCGAGGTGAGTAATCCTTTGTTGGCTTGTAGAATACAACAATATAAATAAGTTTCCAAAATATAGTAGGTATACCGAACAGAGTTCTGCAGATATAGTTGGTTACATTCAGGCATATAGGACAGAAATAGAAATTAATATATCTGTAAAGGGGCAGAACTCTGTAAAATATGGGCCGAGGGAAGCCACTTTCAATAGGCGTCTGACTTAGCACTAGATAAATAACTGTTGAAAATTCGGTGGTTGTATCTCAAGCGGCCTAAAATGCGTTAACGGACGGACAGATGGACGTACATGGCAACGACAATACCCCGAGGCCAAAATGGCCGAGGGGTAAAAATTGGTTGACTACCCACCAATAGTACATAGCAAATATGAAATCTCTGTCACCAACAGTTAAACTTTTATCGTGTTCACATCGTCATATGAAGACTTTATATGACGTTGCCATGGAAACCACAAAATTCATCACAAAGTACTCAGATTTAATAGGGTTGTGGATGACTACCCAACAATCCTGCATACCAAATTTGAAGTCTCTAGAAGCAGGAGTCTGGCTTCTAAATCGGTCACAAGAATTGTTGACAAATTTCCATGATGTTGCCATGGAAACTGCAAAATTCATCACAAGAACCCAGATTTAATAGGCTTGTGGTTGACCACCCAACAATCCTGTATACCAAATTTGAAGTCTCTAGAAGCATCACTTTGGCTTCTAGACCGGTCACAAGAATTGTTGACGACTGACGACCGGACGACCGACCGACCTGACGTACATGCCGATGACAAGACCCCACAGCCTAATAGGCTGAGGGGTAAAAATAAAATTGTTTTGGCCATAGGATACCTTTCTTCTGTTCTCTCATGCACCTCATCAATGATAACATGGGTAACCCCCTCCAACATGGGATCTCCCTCCAGACGTCTGAGAATGATTCCAGTAGTACAGAATAACAGACGGGTCGAGGCAGACTGACAAATATAGTACAGCATTCCATAGAGTCAATGAGGGGTTAGGGATCACAATAAACTACATGTATACATGTTACAGGCGGTTCAATTATAAAGACAATTTCTGCATGATATAATCAGTTGGCACTTGCTTTTAGACTTATCCACTGGAGAGTCTTGACAAGGTGAGCAACAATATACAATGTAACAACTAAATTGGTCTCTCTGCACCTGGCAGTTGATCATCATATCAGGACTATTACAATCTTGGTAAACCAAGTTCGATATGTATATCAGCGAAATACCATCTAGTGGTAATGCTATGAAAAATGTGGGAAAACTGTTTCTCCGAGATCCAATATTTCAATTCAATTCAATTTATTGTATAAAACGCCCACAGAGAGGCCGTATACAACACTTACAGACATACATGAATTACACAAAGGATACACCAATAATATGTAATTGAAGGAGCATAAAAGAATATATATATATTTCAGATCATAATATAGACTAGATTTTACTGGATTTATCAACATACTCTACAACATGGTATGTTTTGACAGAAAGGCATGTTCTGACAAATTGTTCTGCCTGGTCACACAATAATAACAATGAGCCATTCACGACAAATTCTGCCTATTCAATTTGACATTAATTGGAGTTCAGTTCATGGATATTTACAACTTTCCCCAGGATAGACTTGTGATATTTCCAGAAAACTGGACTACTCAGTGGGACAAAAACTTTGAACTTTCTGAAGAAGAATGTTCATCACGCACTGTGTCTGAGTATGCTGCCTTATTTGGATAATTGTTTCTCGACAATGCTGGTCCATGTGCTCCTTCATGTAATTGCAAGGGGCGTAATTTGTAAGTTGTTTCTCCCAGATAGCCACCTGATTGGCTAACAGATGTAGTTTGAAATTCATGCAGGATATAGATAGCCCTGATGTGATATAAAATATTCTGTGGTAGTTACCTGAATGCTTTCTAGCCTGATTTGATATCCCACAATTCCTCCCACTTTCTCGACCCTCTCCTCAGCCACTCTTCCTGCAACAGCGACTGCAGATATTCTCCGGGGTTGTGTACACACGATGTTACATAAACGTGGTTTCCTACTGGTCAGGTCATTGTCCAGGATAAACTGTGGCACCTGAGTCGTCTTGCCACAACTATATGAAGAAGATTAATGGAAATATGTGAAGGTCATACACATACAATTACAATACACATCTATGACTAAGTCTAAAAAATTTCAAGCTTTCACAATCAGCAAAAATCTTAAGCATTCAACAAATAATCAATATGAACCTGTAACAGCACATTCTTGAGAAAGCAAATCTAAATTAATTTTAAAAACAAGAGCCCAAGGGGCTTCAATATACGCCCGTATATCTGAAATTACATTGGTTCACATTTCAAGGTTGTTTAATAGCCTTGATTCCAATTGATCTAGCCATCCAGAGAAAGGTCTACAATTTTTTGCTTATGAGAATGTAACATATATCACATCTTATATTGAATGATAAACTAAAATGAGCTTAACTCTTGGTAACTAGTTGACCTTGAAGCAAGAGCTGAGAGCTCACATATCCCACACTGATATCGACAATAGTCAAACACAAGAAAATAATAGTTTTCCTGCAAATGGATTCCTTTCAGACGAGAGAATTTTTCATGAAGGAAGAAGAAAGTGATGAAGTAAACCTTTGTTCTTGAGTTAATAAACAGGTGTGAAGTTCATAAAGGATTCCTCTCCCCGTTAAATTAGTAAATGTATGGTTTTTATTTCACAACAGTTTAACTAAATGAAGCGTTTCAAACATGGGAGACAACTTCACAGGGCAATACCATATAAATGCAGGGGAAAGAACTTCGAATATTCCAACAATATTCCAACACATTTAGTCAGCTAAGCTTGATTCAGTTTTGGGGGACTGCAACCTAGACCTTTGACAAATTGATGTCATATGTATGGCTCCACTTTGCCATGCGAGTAAGGTATACTCAAAGTTTGGTACCAATCCATACCTTAAAACTAGAGCCATCGCATGGACAACATGAATTGCAGGCAAGCACCTAAAAGGTGCGTGGACCCCTCAGCCTGCTTTTTTTTTAGTGAAGTAGGATCAGGGCTGCATCTAGAGCCAACTTAGTTTCGGAAAACATATGGGCGCCCAAAACTCAAATGAACCAAAAAACGAAAGTGTTGTTGTTGTTCAATTTGAAAGGATTTCTGAAGGAAATACTAGAAAAAGCCTCTGGGCTCCTCAATATCGATCCGATTGCATAGCTGGGTATTGAATTTCATGTTAATAAACCTCTGTTTTGTGAGTGATCACAGGCTATTTGCGCCAAAATTCACTTTCAAAAATTGGACCCTCAATAATGAATTACGAGAAGGAACTGGGAGTTTGGGATCGGAACCTGAAAAAAATCCCTGGACACCATATAAAAGAGACATAGGTTTCATGCGTTTCATAGGTTTCAGGTGTGCTGGGATTATAGCATGCAAGAAAGTGTAGCTTTATCAGTGGCAATTTATGCATTGCACAAGTGTGATTACAAGTAAACACACTGATTGACACAGGCCCACCCGTATCATTTTTTTTGGGGGGGGGGGCATAAACTTCAGGTATACAAACTGGTTCAAAATTGCCCAGAGTCCGGCTAAAAATGGGCTCTCCTAATCACTCGTTTTAAATAATTTCCAAGGTACAGTAACATGTTTGGTGACAAAAATTGATAAAAATGTTGTACCAGTTAAATGTGTGGACACACATATGGTTCATGCAAAAGTTTTAGGATAAAACATATGATGTAGAATAGAATGATTTAATAGCAAAATTAAAGAAAAATGTTGTCCTTCATTCAATGAGAATCTTTCTTGTATCAGGGAACCTTCAAAATTCACAATGAAACATGCAACCAAGGGTCCCGATGGGCATAGATAATAGTGCAAAAGCTAAGCCATCAATAAATAATAAAAAAATAAAAAAAATAAAAAATCATGAAATAATTATAACCATCTGAAAATTTAATCATTTCATCAGTCAACATTCAGGAAGCTCTCACCAAAGTTTTGTCAGGCCCGACTTGATAGATCTACAGATATTCAGCGGACAAGAACATGTTGATGGGCATAGATAGCAGTGCAAAAGCGGAGCCATCAATAAATAATAAAAAAAAATAATTAAAAATCATGAAATCATCATAGCCACCTGAAAATCTAATCATTTAATCAGTCAACATTCAGGAAGCTCTCACCAAAGTTTGGTCGGGCCCGACTTCATAGATCTGCAGATATTCAGCGGACAAGAACATGTTGACGGACGTACGTACATGGCAACGACAAGACCCCACAGCTCTATGGGCTGAGGGGTAACAAATGTTAATGGATGAATGGACACATCGCATTACATGACCTCGTCTTCAACAGGCATAAGAAAATGTGACTTTTAATGATAATGATTTCTTGATTTTGGGGTCACAGTGACCTTGATCTTTGACCTTGACCTCAATTTTGGTACACAACACATCGTCTTCTCTCAATCTATCAATGCACACAAAAAAATCATGAGTTTTAATAATTTCCTGATTTTGGGGTCACAGTGACCTTGACCTTGGCCTAAATTTTGGTACATGACAAACCGTCTCCCCTCAATTTCTCAATGGACACAAAAAAAAATCATGATTTTTAACAATTTCACAATTTTGGGGTCACAGTGACCTTGACCTTTGACCTTGACCTACATTTTGGTATGTGACACATTGTGTCCCTCTAATGTATCGACTGACACAAAAAACGTTATTTCTAAAAAATTCCTAATTTTGGGGTCAGTGACCTTTGACCTTGACCTAATTTTTGGTATGCATCACTTCATTTCCGCCTATTAAGGGGTATGGGGGTAGGAAAAATTAATTTTGCCAAAAATCCATTCAGATCCATAATAATCATATATATTTGATATGTGGACAAAACTGTTTTGAAAAATATCATTGACATTTGGATATATATAACGGTTGCCATGGCAACGGCGGCCATATTGGATTTACAGTCGTTATCTTAGGAAAGCCGAATATCCAAAACTATACAAGCCAGCCTCACCAAACTTTCAGAATATCAATCTGATGTCTTTCTGTGTGCAAATAAGGATTTTCATCAAAAAATAGCCAACAGAACCGAAATTTGAGCAATTTTACTGTTGAACACGAGAACGTGCATACATACCCCGTTGCTATGGCAACCCCACACGGACTTATTTTCAAGTTAATGGAAAAAAA
This sequence comes from Hanleya hanleyi, assembly GCA_036873755.1. Taxonomy (NCBI): domain Eukaryota; kingdom Metazoa; phylum Mollusca; class Polyplacophora; order Lepidopleurida; family Hanleyidae; genus Hanleya; species Hanleya hanleyi. The sequence continues at coordinate 85,263 of JAVTVY010026302.1, read as the reverse complement.
ATTCTTATTTGCACACAGACCTATCACAACTATCAACCTACCAAATTTGATACCATTTGATAGAGTAGTTACTGAAATATTGCTTTCCCAGTATTGCTGAATGTGTAAAAATGCAAATTCGAGAAGAACTGAAATAAAGTGCAACAAGTTGAATGACTTGTATCTCGCCATGTGTTCTGTTGTATTTACCTGTGAATATTGATTTTTCTGATAGTTCCTTCAAGTATTGTCTGATATAGATACCAATAATGTTCATTTTGCACATATTTATAGAAATAAGAAGAAAAAAATGGGTACTGGACTACATGTATATGATATATACAGGATGCACTGTTGAACGACCGGTCTCTCATTATGTTCAGTTTGTCACAGAGAGAAGATATACAGTTAGAAATTTCCAGACTTATAGGATGTGCCTTCTTGGCTTTCCTGTTGCATTTGTTTTCTCAAGGCATTCAATTCCTTTTCCTTCCTTTGACGTCGGAATCTCTCTGTTGATTGATACCGTGAATGTGAGATTCTGTCTCGGTCTCGAGATTTGCACAGTTTGACCATGTTTGAACCTGGCGTTATAGAGCTATTCTCCATCAGAGAGACCAAAGAGAGGGCACCCTTGTTGAACTCAATAACCCCCCTAGCTGCAGCATTCTGGATGCTAGATAATGAAGCACACTTTACTTTGGGTGCCCTCTCCCATATCTTGCCGTTCAATGACTCATTGACATTTTGTGTACCACCGCGAAGACATCGTTTCAATAGAGTTTTGTCACACAGTCTTCTAAAGACTGGCAGGATTGCTTGGCAGATCTTGTAAGATAATGGAGTAGAATGATCTCCTCTTTGGGGTTCCTTTATCCCATTTGCGAGCTCACGATTGTACCAACACCAGGACTCGGGACCTGCTGCACAGTGCTTATGGTGCCGATGTACGCTTTTGTCTAGATTTTTAGGGATTTCTGGGTCGTCCCAATCAATGTAGTGAAAGAGAACGGCCCATGTGGCTTGGTGCATCCCATCAAGATTATTTGAGTGATCTTTTATGGCTCTTCCATAATAGTTCTGCATGGCCCTAACCCGATCCTTTGTCAGCCTCCCCCTACCATCTATTGGTGTCCCCCTCGCCTTCTCCTGTTGAATGACTTTATCTAGTCCATTTTTCATCCTTTTGCTTACATGATTAGTACAGTCTTCATTTTCTACAGGGTGACTTTCTGAGTATGGCCCTTCTCCATCATTCATTCCTGATATTTCATTGTAGACAGAGCTGTCTCCATCATTCAGAAGTGTGGTGTATCGAAATTTGTGTCGTTCAATTGACCGCTCAAATAACCGAACTGCAGCCTCAGATTCCATTGCTTTTGACGAGCCCCTGTGATTTATAGTACAGTGCTCTTCATGAGCTGCATACCAATCGTTATACTGTTGTGAAGCTTTGTCCATTTTGTTACGCGTGCAGAGAAGACAATAATTACACATAACTTCATAGTCCAGAACTAGACCTGTGAGAATGTCGGTGATAATTGTGACGTTATAGTGTGAAGTGTAGCCTCGCTTGTGCCAGGTACCATCGCAAGCGACGGCAATGTTTATTACGTCCTGGTCTTTCAGAGACGGGTCGGAATCCTCGTAGGCCTTTCTCACTGCAGCCGCGGCCTCATCTAAATGATCAGCTGTTACATTGACACTTTCATTTGAAACTAATTTAGTATGTTTTGAAAAGGCTTCCTTCTCTAGTGATCTTGGGAAGTCAAACACCTTGGCTAATTTATCAAGCCCTGCCTTGCCACAACCCAACTCTTTCATCGCGATAACTGCACGTCTGTTCACTGCAGGTGCTCCTTTCGCCTCATTTATACTTTCTGATGTCGTAGCACTATGTACAATCTCTTCACAAGTATGACAATAAACTCTAAAAGTACTTGAAAGACCTCTGAAACTGTCCTCTCTGATGTCTAATGAGTCGCTGTCTCCACAATGGGGGCAGTTGAATCCTGCCACTAAATTCAGAATAAATAATACGTCCACCAATCTGAAACCATGAATGTGCTCTGTGTCAGTATCAATTTTTGGTTCCTCAAATAATTTAATTTTTTTTTCACTTGGTGACAGTACAGTAGTATTCTCATTACATGTGTCTACACCTGCATTAGTATTATTCTCTGTAGAAGTTGGATCGTTTTGTGATGAGTTTGACAATCCAGTGCCATCCTCAGAAATTGGAGCATTAGCAGGTCGTTTAGCTGCTTTGCGACGTTTACCACTGAATTTGTGAAGTGATCCAAACTTTTTTGATGGCATATTGACGTCGGATGGCGAAAAAATCTATGAGGAAAGTCAAATTTGAAAGAGCTGTCTGCTAGACAAATCCACGTGGATGTAAACAGGAAATTGACCACTGCGCAAGTGCAGCGTCATTGACGATCACCGCGATTGGCCACGCATAATAATGAGGACCGGATGATCCAATGAAATGCCGTGACGTCGTTTGAGTGACCTTTCGTAGTAACTTTTATAGTAAATATATACCTTATTTGGAGGTTCATTCATAAATAAATAGACAGAATACGATGACGTAAACCACATAAAACGACAGATCAGGAAATCCTGAGCAAAGACAGACCAAAATGGCGGACATTTGACAACTGTTACGGGACGATCGACGGCGATAAAACAAGCAATTTTTGGACGTTTTCTCTTCTGTTTTCAGGCATTTTGACAGTTATAAAATATGATAGGGATTGAAAACACGCTATTTCACACAAATATAACGAAGAAATGTGAAAACCAAGACCAGTAACTTGTAAAACAGAGTTTATTGAGGCAAATCACGCAAAAATATCAAAATCGAAATTTTTTCGATTTTTCATTTCCCGACCTACGAACGACCCCCTTAAATCCACTCACAAAAACTTAGAAATTTTTAATGATTTCCTGATTTTTCGATCACACTGACCTTTGACCTCTGACCTTGACCTACATTTAATATGCAACACATCGTCCCTCCCCTAGGGCATCCACTCACCAAAAATTAGAACTGTAGATAGAAAACTGTCAACGATCAATGATTTCCTGATTTTTGGCAACAGTGACCTTTGACCTCTGACCTCGACCTCAATTTTGGTACGCGACACATCGTCTCCACCTGGCGTATCCACTCACAAAAAATTGCAACTGTGGATAGAAAACGTTCACAGATATAGACCGGACACGAACACTTCAGTGATTTCCTGTTTTTTAGGCCCGTGACCTTTGACCTGTGACCTCGACCTTCATTTTGGTACGCGACACATCGTCTCCCCGTAGGGTATCCACTCACCAAAAATTGGAACTGTAAATAGAAAACTGTTCCAGATATAGACCGGACACGGGGGACGGACAGACGGACGGACAGACGGATGGACGGACAGACGGACGGAAACCGCCATCACATAATACGTCCGCCTTTTGGGCGGGCGTATAAAAATATGGAACTAATATTGTATCATTTTTTAATTGTTTATCTGTCATACATAAATGTTCATAAAAAAGGGATGATATCACGCTTTTGATCAGTTCTTCCCAATATTTATCAAACAGGGCTAGTAGTACATGTAGAACTTTAGAATAGAATAATTATGCCTGAAATTAATTTTAGAAATGCATTTCTAGTAAACAAAATTGTTCTCTGGTACAATCAATTTATAAAAGTCAGAAAATTACTACTCAGAATTAAGAGATAACAATATATCATACCCAGTCATTCCACTGACGACCACGACCTGGCTGTTTGTAATTAACTGTAATATCTCCTCTCTGGCGTCCCATGCTGGTAACTTTCCTCTCTCTGACATCATCGTCTTGTATGACTTAGAGGTCTGTAAAACAAGAGATTCATGTAGTGGTACATTCAATTAGCAATCTCAGAAAACTGCTTTTGTGACCGAGGATGTTCAATGTACGGTTCAGAGACAAGGCTGAATAAAACTATTATCTGGAAAAAATATTAGACGAGACTTTTTTCTTCTTTTACTCAATCCAGATATACCCATCTTTTCTGACAAACCAAAGTTTAATACAATTTGCATGAGACCAACAATGTTCCTTGATTTAATGTTCCTCGAGCCAGCCTTCAAACTTTACTATTTCCTTCAATAAAACAGGACACTGACTCAAAGTTCAAGAACATTATTTTGGCAAATCTTTGAGCAAGTAATTTGCTAAAACGAACAAATGAACTTGAGCAACAAAACGGGTTGACACGGCACTAAAAAAAAAAATGATGCAATGGTGCCTGTGATGCAAGGAATTTATTTGATTCAGGCTAACAAACATGCATGTGAACAGGCACTTGGTAGGTAAGATGGTTTGGATGGTCATTTGGATAAAATTGTTTTAAAAATCACCCATAAATTATTCATTTCATGCCGAACATGTACAATTTATGTTACACAATACAGTTTGCTGCTTGTTTTGTGACTTTCCATTTCAGCATTTTCACACTTTATGTTTGTTTGCAAGGATGACCAACAGGCCCAGACATGGCAGAGGACCCAATCACAGGCTCTATATATTATAAATACAACACTAGGACTACATGTATGTACAAAACAATATAAAATGAAGAATAATGTAACAATATTATAAGAATAGAATATAAATAAAGCCCCAGATTACATATAATTTGTAGAAAACAAAACAAAATAATCTATTTAAAATGGATGTAGAGAAATAGGAAACAATGGGTATACAACATGACAGTTGAGTACGACTTATTTGTATAGGGAAGGTGAAGAGTGTTTAAAAGATTGTATTGGATAAAAATATCCAAATCTGTATATTCAATCCAATATAGATTAATTATGTACTAAGACTAAGGAGAATATAAGAGAGTGTGCCACAGCACAAGTTACCGACAATCAACTTTACCCGTACCTGTTGCTTGCAAAATTTGTCTTTCAGCCTCCTGTCTGTCCTGAAAATTTCTTGAGGATTCAGTCTCCTTGGAAGAATATCCCTGCGACTAGATTTCCTGACAATGGGAACACTCTCAACAGGCTCTGGATCAGCGTCATCGTCATCAGAACCACTTCTTCTATTTGACCCCGCTGAATCGTCTACCAGTACTGGGGGTGTTTGACTCTCAACAGGGGTCATATGTCTGCCTGGAGTAAATTCAAGTTCCCTTTCACTTTCCTTTTCAGCGGCGAAACGTGAAAGTACTGGTTCCGGGAAACTGAAGGCGATTGGAGGTCTAGCCTTGAGTTCTCTCATTTTGGATTCGTCCTCTAACAAGCTGACCAATGAAAACACAGCCGGTGACCCAGATTCAGCCAATGAAATTGCTTCCTTGATTAAGTAGTCCGTTATCACAAGACATAGATGAAGAGGTAGATTATCATTTGCAGAAGAAAATGCCAGCAATGGAGGTTCAAACGGATATCGGTTTCCTTCAGGAAAGCGAAACTCTAGTTCATACAACAGTTGACTAGTAGCAGTTTCATGAACGACGTCGGGATACGATGGTACTGGCACATCAGGTTCAGGAATCACATGTTTGAATTTACACTTATTTCCCTTTTTACAATTCCCTTGTTTAAAGAACAGACAAACATTCCGATCAGCCCTCTTTCCTGATCCTTTCCTTGAAGTAGAATCAAAATCAGGATCATGTCCACCTTTCTGACCGAGCATGCCTAACAGAGGGAAAAACCTATCTAACACGGGTACCTCTAGTTTCATTATCCATACCCTATTGGGAATACGCTCCGTAAAATTATTTTCATATATCGAGCGTAACGCGACCATTTCATCCTCTCTCTGCTGAACGATTTCCTCCCAAGGGACATCACCCTGATCAGCAGGTGTGGTGGTACTTTTCTCGCAAGTCTTCAAGTCAAAACACTGGGCGAGTAAATACTCAAGAGCAGCCCCTATGTCACCATCTGTGATCATCAGAGCATCCTGGCACCGCTTCTTGTCAAACCCATATCTGAGGGAGAACAATTGACAAGAGTTGTCAGTCATTACCATGATTACAGGCTTTCAAAGAAACAGAACAGACAGTGCTTTCTTTGAAGCATAATTTCATTTCATCCGACTAAAATATAATCATCTATAGGTCTCATTTTGTCCATCTACAACTTCTATTCACCACTGCTCAAACAAATGTGGAATGCAGACTTACAACCATAGGTTTTTTGACCCAGTAGCAAACTTACTCTACAAGTTTTCTGACACAGTAGGAAACTTACTGTACAAGTTTTTGTCAGTAGCAAACTTACCACATAAGTTTTCCCGACAGAGTAGCATACTTTCTGTACAAGTTTTCTGACAGAGTAGCAAAACTTACTCTACACGTTTTCTGAAAGTCTCGCAAACTTACTGTACAAGTTTTTTGAGGGAGTAGCAAACTTACCATCAAGTTTCCTGACAGAGTAGCAAATTTACTGCACAAGTTTTCTGACAGACTAGCAAACTTTAATACCATACAAGTTTTCTGACCCAGTAGCAAGCCTTAGCATGCAAGCTTTCTAACAGAGTAGCAAACTTACTGTACAAGTTTTCTGATAGAGTACCAAACGTACTGTACAAGTTTTCTGACGGAGTAGAAAACTTATCATTCAAGTTTTGGACAGAGTAGCAAATGTACTGTACAAGTTTTTTGACAGAGTTGCAAACTTACCATACAAGTTTCTGACAGAGTAGCAAACTTACCGTACAAGTTTCCTTATAGAGTAGGGATTTAAATGGCCATTGATATCCTCTTCTATCATATAAGCCATGCCGGCTTGTTGAGATGCACCACCCTCTTCCAGAACATAATTAGAATCTGTCACCCAGTATTCATCACCATTATAAACATCATCGGCTTCATCAGCTTCATCATAATCTTCATCATAGTCTTCGTCATACTCTTCTTCACTGAAATATATAAACATTTATCAGCAAATACGCATGTTTAATATGCATATGTATTGTTATGAATACAATATATCATATGTTGTATAACCTAGACCTACACCATCCTACTTATTTTGAAATTATGAATATTGAAATTACTAGATCTTTCTGAATAATACATGTAGGTGTGATTCAATACAATCCAACTAATTGCAGTTTTAATACTCTAGCATCAGCTAAATTAATATCATGTTATCAAACACGATCTACCCATCAGTTAGTTCAAATGGTCGGTGCTCACTTGCCAAGTGCTTGCTTGTAAACCACCATTAAGGGAAGGGAGACTACTCTTGTCAATAATAGAGTATTGTCCCTTACAAACGAGATCGACTGAAAATGGGGGTTCATTGAATTATTACAACTTCCTATCGTATTTTCTTCCAAAAATCGTGGGTGATCGATTTCCGATAGGTTAATCGATTTATTAGAGGAATTACCGTTAGATGAGAAACTAAGATCTCAAAGAGGTAACAAAGCTTGTCTACTGGGGCACTGAATGTCAGTGGTGACCTGCACAGCACAAGAGCCTCAATCCCCTGATGATAACAATGGTAAGAATGTATCTAGGTTTATAAAAATGGTATGTTTATATGTTATAACCATATGTTAAAATAAGAATGTGAAAATCTTTATTTTTAGCATAATTTGACCTGAAAGAAAAAGGCGCTGTAATGTCACATGCTGAAATGTCATATCTTTCACTTTGTGCCGAAATGTCGTGTGCCAAAATGTCGCTTGCCGAAATTTTACATGCCACAATGTCCTGACACCGTTTATGAGATGGGTGATGCTTACTTAGCATGTGCTTAGCTCTGCAGCATCAGGACTAGTGGGGGTGGGTCACAGAGAGGGCAAATCCACAGGAGTATTAGTTACATGGGGTAAATGAAGTCAGATGAGAACAATCAGAATATATACAGTTATAGGGTGGGGATACGTGTCTTCTTAGTTAACAGAACGATAGATGCAGGCCTGCAAGTGGCTCACAGTGAAAATACAGGAGAAAATTTTTGTAAAAATATAGGAATTTTCTGAATAAAATATAGGAAAATATAGGAAATAAAGGAGTGTAAGACAGGTCTGTACTACATTGTATATTCCAAACTCGGTAGTTTCCTGGTGTTTAATCAAATTACTTTCACTGAATGCGGTCATAGTGGTGGTCTTTTTCAGGTGACCTGTTCTGTTGTTTGATTCAGCATAGAGAGATTGAAATGTTTTCATATTTGCCGAGCGAAGCTAGGTGAATTTTTTTTTTCTGAAATGAATTTCCTCATGCAGTTTGACTCATTACAGAGCATTGATGAAAGTTTTCAAGAGAAAAAGTCAAAATATAGAAAATATAGGAGGTTTTGAGTAAAATATAAGAAAATATAGGAATGACTCGAAAATATAGGAAATATAGGAGGCACTTGAAGGCCTGTAGATGATTATGGTGGGATTAACAGGCAGGATGGTGGCAGACTGTTACCAAGTTGTGTTATCAGTTCACAGTAGAGTGAGAGTATGTAACCAGACTTTTGATTGGTGAACTTCTCCAGAAGATAACCTGTAATATAAACCAACCTGCCATTGTTTATTTCCGGTTCATCATCCCCGTGCAGTTCCCGAAGCATATCCCGTACCATTGCCTGATTCTCAGTACTCATGTGTAACTTCTGCATTGGTACTCGCGCGTCAGAATCCATGCGACCGCCTCCACGTGACTGTGATCTTCCAACAGTACTAGGCCCTCTGCAATGCATGATGTGAATACATTTTTGTATTACCATACAAAATTATAGGAATGAATTGATAAACCAATGCGTTTTACTGTACTTTCGAATGAGAAACAATAATGATGCTTTGTGTTATATTAAGAGGTTATACTTATCCAACAATATGAATTCCATTATAGTTCACTCAGATGCATGTAGTGGTTCTGCACTGTTGAGTGATGTATGAAATCTGTAGCTGAACTTTACTTGTCAGAATTGGCCTTTTACCGGACTGATTCCATCTTTACCAGTATTCAATCAGTGAGTGGGTCTCTGTGGTGTCTGTGTGTGTGGTTGGCGCTACAGATGTAGTTCCATTTTCAAAGTGATCGTGAACCCTCAATAAAAGTTTCCATCAAATGAAAGACCATTGTAAACAGTGTCGGAATTTTATTACACAGAGTAAACTGCAAATAAAGCACGGGATTCTATGGTGGTCTGTTCGATCATATCTAGGTCCAGTGACGTCACACTGAATTAATACATATATTTCAAACTTTGTATGCACTTTCCAATGATTGATTCAAGCTTAAAGTGTGTATACTTCAAGTTTCAACACAGACCCAGTGTTCCAATATGCATGTTTCACCAAAATCGAGGAAATTAAATGCAAGATCCAAATTGACTTGGCGAGTTACCATACAAAAAGTCCATTACTTTTTACCCAGTTAGAAAAAATCACATAAATGAAGTAAAAATATATTCGGATACAGTTGAATTTTGTCTGTCATTTGACCTTCACTTCGTCTGAGGGTTTACTATCACTCTTAGACGTTATTACGGAGTGGTGACTGTGAAGTCCAATGAAAATGTGTAGCAGAACAAATTTGCTATGAGTAAGCTTGGAAGATTTCTTGCAGTGGATCATCTCAGTAACTTGAGTACACTGCCATGACCATATCTTCCTGTTTGGAATGAGTTTCAAAACTGGCCAATTCAATTATTTAACAAATCAAGTACATGTAAGCCCACATGTTAGCGAAAACATCCAGCCAATAATAAATGTAATGTTGAAAAGATTGTCTTTTGTTAAAAAATGAAGTAGATTTTGAAAAGACTCACCGTTTGGAGAGTTGGATAGGGTTTCCTCGACCACGAGCTCTGGCGGACACTGACATAACTGAAAAGTTCTCAACATATCCATCATTGCATTTGCCTCCTGACCTTTGACCTCCACCCCGACCTCCGCCACGACCCCTGCCTCCACCTCCTCCGCGGCCTCCACCTCCTCCGCGGCCTCCACCACCTCCCCGACCTCCACTGCCTCCTCGACCTCCACCACCTCCCCCACCTCTGCCGCGATTGAAGCGTCCACCTCCACGATTTGGTTTCCCGCCTTTGCGTTTTCTGGATTTAACATCGTAATCATCCATATCTGTTGCCAATGTATCTATATTCGAGGTTCTGGCATAGATTCATTTCTGTTTGTCATTAGCTCTGAAAGGAAATCAAAGAATAAATAACAAGATTCTTCAATATGTATTCATCGACAAGTTAATTATTATAGACTCTCAGTTGGGTCTGCACTAAATTTTCTATTCGCTGATCCTAAGCTTACAATGCATTTTCGTATATGCCAGGGCTTTAGATTTCTCTAATTTGGGCACACCAGCATGGCAAATTTTTTTCGGCAGGGAAATGTGCCCAAGTCCCTGAATTCTGGCAAAATATGTATGCTTTGACTCAAATACGACACTTAATTGATGAGGAATCTCGCTGAACATTGATTCTCTATGCAAGAAAAATATTTAAATTTTAGAATACTCCCTTGATAAAAAAAAAGAAAAAAAATTCTATTTGCTTTCTATTCTAATTTCGGAGTTTAACATTGTATCAAGGGAGTAATCTAAAGCCCTGTATACAGAAGAATTTATTTGACATTTTGGAATAGATCTCAATCCTTGCCAGGAGTACAATCATACACAGGGAAGTTTTGACCATTCAGTACTGTGCAGTTATCATCCTACATACCAGTACTGTTCAGTAATGCCCTAAAACTGGATTGTTCTCTCCAGTAACTGAGGCGGGGTAGTCCATGGAAATCTTGAGGTTTTCTGCACAGTGAAGAACTGAAAATGTCCATCCAGAAACTGAACAGAACTTTACCATGTTTACAGGTCCTGAGCAGTACTGCTCAGATGCTGTGAAGATCTGTTCAGTTGTTGACTGCATGGAATTTTACAGTAACTGCCTGGTATCTATCAGTAAAACTCCATGGTACTGGTCAGTTACTGCTCAGAACAGTGAAGTCAGCAACTGGTTAGAACTTCTCAGGGGCTTTTATGAGCGCAGAAATGTGCAGCTAATACATAGCATTGACCAGTTCCAGGATTGCCTGTGTTGTCAAACAATGTTGAAACATATATGTCTAATTTTTGTAGTTATTTAATCATTTTTCTTTATTATCCAGTTTGGATGAAGATAGGGTTCCACACCTTACCTTACATTAAATAAAGGACTTTTCCAGGACCTACAGCAATTATTCAAGTACTCATTTTCATACGACATCTGGAAGAATGTGTGTACTATAGGTCAAATATGCCCGCATGCATACACTTTGCAAATGGCGTGCACAACAACCAGTACTTCCTGGATGCATTCTCCATAAAGAGAAGGTTACTACCCAAGAGTACCCCCCATTGCCTCTATAAATAGATCTCTGCAACATATTATAATACAGACCATTATGGGCTTCAATATTATGACAGCGCAAGCTTAAATTAAACCCTAAACATGTTGTATTTATTAAAATTTGACCTTGATGAAAGGTCTGTCAACTTAAATAGACTTTAACTAATGTCACGTATGTATTGTAGTGTAAATTAGAAGAGCTAAGCCATGATCCCTCGAGATACTGCAATGAGTATAATTTGACCATGAAAAAATAGGTCAAGGTCAATCAAATTTGAAAGGCTACTAGTCAATCAGCAGTGGCATATGTACATGTAGTAACATTTTGGAGAGCCTTGCAGGTTTTTCGTCAAAATTCACAGGAATCCAAATAGATTCTTGCAATCCAGCTCTATGGGAATCCACGGGAATCCAATACTATAATTTCTATACAGATTGATAATATTTCACGGAAATCTGTTGGATTCCCGCAAATCATTTTGCGAGAGTGCTGACGGGAATCGGATTCCCGGATTCTTGTGGAAAAACAAGCCCTGCCTTGAGGTAATCCTTCACAAGTTATCACCAATACTCAAATTTGACCTAGATAAACTAGGTCAAGGTCAGTCATCTTCACTAGGTTTCTGATCCATCACTAGTTGTATACATTATATGAATTTAGAAAGCCTGGCTATAATCCTTCAAAGATAGTATTGACAAGCAAGATGGACAACAGATGGACAGGCACTGACCATGCAGACAATACCCTTCCATCAAACTTAGCAGAGGGATAAAAATTAATAGGCTTAGACTTCTTTGCCATCACAATTCACATCTATTCTTATAGCATAAATACAACACTGTTCACTCATTTACGGTATTTTCCATCACAGTGACCTTGACCTAAAAAATAATAAGAGTTCATCTTTGACCCATTGGTAAGGTAAACTCAAAGTTTCATCGGAAATCTATGGAAACTTTGCTGCTGTCTTATAAGCTGTTGAAAAAATGCTTGCTCTAGTAATTGCTCTACTGGAAGTAAATAAAGTGTCATCAGAAAAATCGACCCCGATCCTTTAAAGAGCTAATTGCACTCATTTTGAAAATGTATATTAAATAACACAAATCTGAGTACAAAGCTGTCAATTTGGTGGGAAAAGTATCTAATGAAATGTCCGATTTATATCAACTGCTAGAAACGAAAACATAAAAAGACAGTGCCTGATGTGATGTCAAAAAGAGAATGCCGTGATGCTAGCGACGTCATGGTAGAACTCGACACAGCTGTCAAAACAACGCTCGATGTTGAAAGCTATCACATTTGGAATACTGTTACTGTTATATCATATCACAACATAAAACCAGACACCGTCTTCAGCTGCCTTTTGTGTTTTGTTTTTGAGCAGTTGACTAAAACCGGATTTCCAAAGCAGTCGCATAGAAAATAATTGTTGTTATTAGGCTACTTACCTTTACTACCAATTCGACAGTTTTCCCAAGTGTTATCTTGTGCCTATTTTTGATATGAGTGCATTAGCTGTTTATCCTGGGAAATGTTTTAGACCTACTTCCAACAAAAAAAAAACAATAAAAGGCATCTTTGTTGCATGAAAGCATGTATTAATTTGTGTATTTGAAAGGGAAAGGCTCACCTGTAATGCCAAGATTGGCGAGCATAGGGTCAAACATGTCCGCCTGGAGGTTTGAATCTGAACAAATTGTTTTCTACGTATGCGTGAAATGTTTCATAGTTTCGTACCATTTTTTGGGTCAAATAAATTCAAGGGAGGGAGGGAATTTGGCTTAATGTCACACTCAAGTTTGTTTCACTCATATGGTGACAGTCAGTTTGGTTGGTGGAGGAAGCCGGAGTACCCGGAGAGAACCACCGCCCTTCGGCAAGTAACTGACAAACTTTCACACATGGACCAGCGGGGCTCGAACCCGTGCCGGTTCAGCGGTGTGAGGCTAGTGGTCACCAGCGAAGCGCCTTAGACCACTCGGCCACCGAGGGCCCCAAATAAATTCAAGTGAGTATATTTGTAATATACCAGTTTCACACATGAAATATTGAAAACTGAGAACATAGGATTTCAACATTCTGCAACATTTGGCCATAATTCCAATATATTTGCTTTCCAGTATGGCACTAAATTATCTGATAAATTTTAGTGCCTGCTGCTTACTGACCGAACAGCAACGTGAATGTGTGAAGCAACTTATTGTGGCAGGTCTCAATATTCGTTAGGTCGATCACTACATCAAGCAGTATGTGTGAAATTTATCCTTCAAATTGAATTTGAATATCTTTTTGAAGTAGCTCTGTGTATAAAAATTCATATGTCCACTTTTAATATTCAGTACATCTAGGCTCTGCAGAGAGACAAGCCAGGAAGATAATTCTGTCAATCATCTGTTCACTTTTTCATGTCTGTTTTTAGATATTTCTTACAGTGCTGCAACTTCTGGGTGGACTTAAATTAACCAATTTTGATTCATCAATGGAGTCCCACATATATGGAGTAGGGCAGGGGCCAGCCGATTTCATGAAACCTCACTTGACCGGATTTTTTTAAGGGCGATTTTCGCACTTGACCAAGTGCACTTCAAAAAATTATCAAGTTGTGTTTCACCAAACGGCACTTGGTCAAGTGACATTTGAAGTGACCTTTTCGAAACTCTTTTGTGCGGTTTGGTAATAAATAGTACCCCCGCAGAATCAAGTGTATGCTCAAAATACTTGATGCACAGGAGCCGATCGGTAGAATTCAAGGAGTCAAATAAATATGTCTGTACCATTTTCAGATCTATGAGATGAATAAGGATGCCCATACATGCTTTATGGTGCATGAACACATGAAAAAAACTTATTCTTCGACACCATCTCCCTTCATATTGGTCATTTCAAGTACGTTTTTATTTCAAGTACGTTTTTATTTCAAGTGCGGTTTTCAAGAGGGGTCCGACCACACTTGAACTCAAGCGCGATTTCAGGTTCAAGTGAACTTTCATGAAAAGCAAAAACTCAAGTCAAGGGAGGTTTTCCAGTGCACTTGAACTTTCAAGTGCGAAAATTGCCTCAAGTGAGGTTTCATGAAATCGGCCCCTGATAACTTTATGTCCAGAAGTGACTTCAAAATTCAATTCACTACCCAATTGTGTGTTCCAGCAAATCTATTGAGAACGTTTGTCTGATTATTTTAGACACACAATTATTTGTGTTCTGTAACTTATGTCACTAGTACAATGAAAATATTATAGTATTCATTAAAAATATTACCAAAACCCACTCAGTAGAACTATCTGCTTGAAACATTTTCTGTTTTGGGTGGTCGATTTCTGGGTTAATTTTTTACGGTCATTGTTGATTTGGACCAGTTCAATACTCAGGTTTGGCAGGCATTCTATTTTATTCATGGAATTTCAACAGTTTCTCATTGTTGGAATTCAGCAACATTTGCCATGATGTCATAATATGACAATATAAAGACCATGTATCAATACTGGCCACTATAGCAACATCATAACATTAAGCTTGATGTCAGAAAATGACAAGCTCCCACTCCTTAGCACATTTTGGACCAGTCCCTTCCGGCCTTACAGATGCCAACGTCAAAATTTAGCTGAGAGATTGACCACCCAAAACATCCTACTGGGTGTTATTTGATAATATTTTGAATGAATACTATAATACTTACATTGTACCAGTGAGATACGTTTCAGGACATGACAATTTTTATTTCTCAAAAAAAGCAGACAAAACATTCTCAATGGGGCAGCGCAGACTTCGAGGTAGCTGCCGATCTGTTTACCTCCCTCACAAAGATTTGCCAGTAATCATTAACCCAGGAGTGAATGGGTCTAATTCGGGAAGTCCACGCCTTGTCACAGGCAGCTGTTTCTCCCTCCGCACTGGGGTCAAGCTCCCATTAAGTTAACATTGAGAATTACGGAATTGAACTCTCCTAAAATATAAAACTAAATATTCCTCCTGACCGCTGTTTCCTACATATTTGATGATAATATTCATTTCACAAAAATACACAAATTTCAGAATTTTTCAGTGAACACAAACAAATATATTCACCAAAATGAACTTTCGGTAAAGTTAAAGCATACAAATCTTGCCCTAGTCAGTCAGCGGAGGAAGGGAAAAACTGAACAGCCATTCTGTTGTTCTCGCTCGGGGTGGACTGCAATCAGGTATTTTGCTGATATATTTTGATATAGAGATGATAAAATACTGAAACTAGAGGTTCCGCTTTGACCCTTGAGTTGCCGCTCTGGCATGAAGCCTATGCTGGTTGTTTTTTTGAGCAAAAACATACGTCTCCCCCAACCTCCCACCTTGCCTTGAATGGGCACATAATTTAAGGGATAGTGCTATAAAATTAATGTAACAATAAGTATCTTAAACAAAGCTGCATATCTAAACATGTTAATTACAAATAAGCGATTATCATTGTATATACATGTACAAGTAGATGAACGGATGGACGGACACCGGACACGGATGAATGCATGCACACATACACCAAAACCTGATCAAATGAGGGGGCTATCCCAATGAAGCTTCCATCCAAATTTGGTGAAATTCCGTCTAGTAGTTCTCCAGATATCTTGCAGGCAAGCCCTGTATATACATGTACAAGTAGATGGACGGACGGATGGACACCGGACATGGATGAATGCACGCACACACACCAAATGAGGGGGCTATCCCACTGAAGCTTCCATCCAAATTTGGTGAAATTCCGTCCAGTAGTTCTCAAGATATCTTGCAGACAAGGCCTGTATATACATGTACAAGTAGATGGGCGGACGGACGGACACCGGACACGGATGAACGCATGCACACACACCAAAACCTAGTCAAATGAGGGGGCTATCCCAATGAAGCTTCTATCCAAGTTTGGTGAAATTCCGTCCAGTAGTTCTCCAGATATCTTGCAGACAAGCCTTGTATATACATGTACAAGTAGATAGACGGACGGACGGACACCGGACATGGATGAATGCACGCACACACCAAAACCTAATCAAATGAGAGGGCTATCCCACTGATGCTTCCATCCAAGTGGGGTGAAATTCCGTCCAGTAGTTCTCAAGATATCTTGCAGACAAGGCCTGTATATACATGTACAAGTAGATGGACGGATGGATGGACACCGGACACGGATGAATGCACCCACATACAACAAAACCTAATCAAATGAGGGGGCTATCCCAATGAAGCTTCCATCCAAGTTTGGTGAAATTCCGTCCAGTAGTTCTCCAGATATCTTGCAGACAGCCCTGTATACACATGTACAAGTAGATGGACGGACGGACGGACACCGGACATGGATGAATGCACGCACACACACCAAAACCTAATCAAATGAGGGGGCTATCCCACTGAAGCTTCCATCCAAGTGGGGTGAAATTCCGTCCAGTAGTTCTCAAGATATCTTGCAGACAAGGCCTGTATATACATGTACAAGTAGAAGGATGGACGGACGGACACCGGACACGGATGAATGCACGCACATGCACCAAAACCTAATCAAATGAGGGGGCTATCCCAATGAAGCTTCCATCCAAGTTTGGTGAAATTCCATCCAGTAGTTCTCAAGATATCTTGCAGACAAGGCAAGGGGACGGACAGACATCCATCCATCCAGACAGACAGCACAAACACTAGTCTAGATGTCTCCCCCCAACATAGTTGGGGGAGACATAATTACAGTATGTGGTGGCAAACTATATTTTGTGATACATACTAAAATAGTACCGTAGACTTAAAATACATGGGGTTTGATTTTATAGCAAAATTTGTCCATTTGGCTTATCTAAATGAATGTAATAGTCAATGGCTCTGTCAAGCGGAACATCGCCACGCACAGGTGCTGATTGGTCAAACTGAGCTCTGACGTATGCCCGTGTTGATCTAGATTTGTAGGGACACACCATTAAGTAGTTCAACAAGCTGAACCCTACTGACATTTAATTTTGTGATATTGACAATGCAGGGTTCAGCCGTTGAACCAAAATTTCCTATCGCAAAATTTTCGCCTCCCGACCTGGGTAACAGCGGGTGGATTTGCGCTCATAAAAAGACAATAATACCTACCGCTTTGTGCTCGTTTGGATAGAATACGTATTTGCCTACTTCCCTGGCCATTTATTTTCTCTGTCCAGCTCCTTTCATTTCCATAAACGACAAAAGAAAAAAATATTATCGCGGACGATCTTCCAAACACGAAATCCGCCGCCATTTTCGAACACTGTCACGTGACCCTGATTCTCTCACGTGAGGTTATTCTAAATTCAGGATTACAAGAGTCGGAAAAACTGAATCCGCTCAGTCGACCCAGTCGCTTAGGGAGATGAAAAATCCCATGAATTACCTTTCTCAGCATGCCTTCCATTATGCTTGATATCGATAGTTACAATTTTACATTTAAATGCAGATAATGTGACAGCCTTATGAATGAGCCGTTTCCGACCTTCCTGTCTACAATCCCGAATTTACAAATTAGTCTCGTGCCACCATAGTGACATTTCAAAATGGCGGCGGATTTCGTTTTTGGAAGATCGTCCGCGATGATATTTTTTTCTTTTGCCGTTTATGGAAATGAAAGAAGCTGGACAGAGAAAATAAATGGCCAGGGAAGTAGGCAAATATGTATTCTATCCAAACGAGCACAAAGCGGTAGGTATTATTGCTTTTTTATGAGCGCAAATCCACCCGCTGTTACCCAGGTCGGGAGGCGAAAATTTTGCGATAGGAAATTTCGGTTCAACGGCTGAACCCTGCATTGTCAATATCACAAAATTAAATGTCAGCAGGGTTCAGCTTGTTGAACTAACCATTAGCATGACTGCCCGGTTATTGGACAGGCCCTATTATTGGACACCTAGACCCAGCGGGGCTATTTTCTGGGAATATTACATGACAACTGTGATACAAATTTAATTTTACAGTTGAGTTACAAAGACACGCTGATAAATTTCTGTTTACTCACGAAATCTGTGCACGTTAAGTCCTCATGCGGGTCGGAAATAGTCTCACAAATTTGGGTGAAAAAATGCACAAGAAAATTTCCTCCAATTTCAGAGTTTCATTCTTGATTGCAGGTTTGATTAAATTCAACGAAATTTGGCTGAAAATGTTCCCACAAATATGGAGAATCTTCATTTTGAATCTCAGTGTGCAACGCGACCGGCGTTTGGCAGACGATGTATATTTCTCCCGCCACTCCGTCTGAAAACAGATCAATTCCGGGGAGCAGCCAGTTTACGATAGCATGACATGTGACTCACAGTGGCAATAGCACTGATTGACAGCCAAGGATAATGGACACTCCCAAAAACTGCAAAATTTGGGACCGGTTGAATCTTCGGCGCTCATTCCAAAACTCATTTGTGGGCTACAGTGCGGATTCTTGTTTAAATATTCTTGGATGTTTACTGAAGACTGGGGGACAAACAATTTTACAGTAAGTGGATTAGTTTCAAATAAATCCATCACTGAAAAACTGTCCAATAACTGGGCGCAAACTTGCATTTTCATACCGTGGATGGTCCCTGCCTTTCAACTATTCCCAGTCTCTCCCCGTATTTTTTCTTCAATATTTTTTTATGACGATTTATCACTAAAGATTTAGTCCTTTATCCAGTGTTACTTTCACGGCCATACGTGGTTGCATGACCGACCTGCAGACTCTTATTCATAAAAAGTGTCCAATAACCGGGCAGTCATGCTAAGTTGTTATCTTGGTTAAATTTTGTCATATTTTGCAAGCCTAAAAATGGTTGCCATCACAAAGGTCATAAACTTTTCAGTACACCAAGTCGATATAACTATTTCATTTTTATATATTCTCCATCTTTAGAATTGCTAGCTTTCTAATGGCTTGGCTCAACTGCTCAAGGGCATTGATCCTTGATCAGTGTTGATCATACCACACCGGAGCTAACTGGGGCCCAGTTTTCAACATCCCACAAGTCCATGATCGAACGATTGATTGAACGAGTACTGCAGAAGAATCGTTAAAATTATTATACCAAATACTTTCAGTTAATCCAATAAAGTGTATTCACTTACACTACTCACGTCTTGTAATCACAATTACCTGTCATACGAAATAAACTTTGTGAGCAGTCGACGCCAGTTTCATTTTCGCCACATGAGAGCGGTGCACGGCAACGCCACCTACCGGGAACACGGTTTAGAGTCAAAGTGCCCTCTTTGGGAGGCAAGCGCGCCCTTGGAGCGCGAACGCGCTCTTGTGGGATTTGGAGCACGGTCTGGGAGTGACGCATGGATGATGCACAAGATGTTGAGCAGAAGCGACGAAGAGAATCACACATAAAAGCATATTTCTCAACCTAGGCATACTAATTAACACTTTCAGAGTAGACTACCCAGAAGTGTTCGAGGAAAATGAGGATGCACGTTTCATCAACAGGATTCAAAATCTTCATTCAACTTGGTCGTCACTGGATAACAAAATCGTATCCGGTTAGTTAAAAAAAATAGGTATCATTAGAATTTGTATTTTCTTTTTGTCCTTCATTATGTTGATCCATCATTAAGTAATTATTAGACGAAATTAGTTTCAAATTTTTTTAATAAGTCATTTCTTGTTTCCGACTATTATGCATGTTTAATTATGTGGTCAAACACATACCACATTGGTAAAGCTTTTCTACTTGATGAGTCATATTATTTTTCGATGCTTTCAACAGACGCAAACTGCTTCTCCACTCCTGGGATTTGTATATATGTTTTCGTCTCTAAGTTTTCGGGAGTGCATATCAATGAGAATTTTTTTCTTCTATATGCTTCACCACATATGTGCATACGAGTATGGCTTTCTCTGGTTTTGCATACTCGAACACTTTTTGTCTAACTGATGAATCACTGTGAGTTCATCGTCACGAGCGCATGAACAGCTTTCTACTTTCATATATTTATACATTTGTGGCCTACTATAGACCAGGGTCCCGAGAATGATATACGTTACACTCTTGCGTGTTTAACCTGGCTTATCTTAATAATACGTATAATATGTTGTATTATTGGCATGAATAGGTAGTTTTTATTGGTTTACTGGTATCTTAAAATAGGTGAAACCATGAGAAATTATCCGGATACTTTCTTGTCATGCTTGTAATGAGACCATATTTTTCGTTTACACATATAATTTAGCTCTATAGCTTTAAGATACGAAATATTTTTACATTTTTCTTTAGTTTATACTAGTTTTAAATTTGTAGATCAATTAGGGCATTAATGTTTCTCAATCCATGGAAGTAGAACAAAAGATCTGAGTTTCATATTATCTATATTTGCATATGTTGACATCAGTGTTTACTATTTTTAAGAACTTTATAAGACTTATTTGCAGATGGCCCTCTCAGAAATTTTTCGAATTTACGAATGCAAAACGCTGCGTTCTGGTAGTATGATAGTATACGGTATCACATTTGTCATTCCCTCCGGAATACCATCAAAACGGATTTTTATTGGCGGTAAATAAACAATTGTGTCTATTATTTTTGTTCTGTCCCCGGCTCCGTCGTGCCTGCAGATGACCTCACAATGACGTCACAGTCACACCATGACCAGGAGACTGTATGAATTCTACACCACGAAAGCTTCAATAATACGTATGCTACAATTATACCCATGGTGGTCAATATATCGCCCAAACACTAACATGCCCTTTCTCTACTACTGCTGGACTGCTCATGCGCCAAAATTAGAGCTAGGATGGCTCATTGCACAGAATATCTCCGATGACCAGAAAAAAAAATGTATAGGCTTTGATAAATATATCACATTAAACGGGATAGATTGTCGGCATACTAAATCACAGAGACGACACATTCGTTTTCACGAGATTTTCTCACGAGATGGCTTCTTGGGTACCAAGGGCATTCCCCGGTGTTCTTAGCCGGGTCTGGGCGCCCATATTATGAAATGAAGAAAAAAAACAAACGAGAAAACTTTTAGGTGATCAGTGAAGGTAATTTACAGAAAGTGTAATACAATTATCCTCTCGACAGTGCATCAGCAATTATATTATTTCTATACCACCCACATGTACAATTATCAAATCAGATTGCTGTAACAACCGTGAAACAATCGTTGACCCTTTGTTTCAAATTTCTCCAAGAACACCAATGGATTCTCATCAGTATACACAACTACATCATCACACCTGTTAATTACATACACTCCAAAATGTTGCAAAGCCATCACAAGACTCTACGGGTCTTTTTCAATGGTGGAATATGTCCGTTGGTGTTTATTAGGTTTCTTGGAGTATTTAACTCACAGGTATGTTCCCCCCAGTGTTATGATGCTGTACTTTAGCCCACGTTTAATTTGTTTTCCCAATTGTCGATCATTTTGTTATGTTGTCATGTTGTTTGGATAAATACTCCCTGACCTGACGCAGCCGTAATTTGTAAACAAGTTAATCCTTTGTAGAAGGGTCAGTGGCCTCATTCTTCACTTGTTGTATATTCTATTTTTGGCATGGTGAATCAGGCAATCCCTGGAATGTTCCAGGCAGCTTCATGAATGATATCATTTTCTTTAGAAGTTTATCTTTGGTTATATATATATATGGAGTGTTGGCACGCGGGAGTTAGAATTTACGCCTGTACATGCCAATAGGCTTTGTCAAGTCTTGTCTTTGACACGTATGCAGCCTGGCCGACCCTGTTCATAAACTCTTCGAACCTTATCTGTGCGCCTCACAGTGTTACCTTACGGTAATCTATCTATACAAAACATTTGTTGTATAGTCTTTCTAGAGTCTTTCTCTGAAGGTAGACACATAGTCCAAAAGGTTAGTCTTATCAACCTCATTGAGATTTTTTATCATTTTAACGGCTGAAGTCTTTTGACTCATTGGACCTTGTAGCAAATAGAACAAACGATATACCACTGTCAAGGTACTCGAGAACAAAAGATTTCAGTATGTTGTTCAACGTCGGGTGATATCGTTCTAAAGGCCCTGTGACTGTGGATGATAGGCTGTTGACTTTAGTTTTCTCATGCATAACTCGTGTATGACCTCCTGGAAAAGTCCAGACATAAACTTTGACCACTGGTCACATTGAATCTCTTTGTGAGACCATATCTTCCGCTACTGTCTTTTCGGTTACTGTTTTTGTAGAAACTGCATCAGGAAATCTAGTGATTACATCCATGATCGTCAGCAGATATTTATATCCGGACTTTGTCCTGGGAAGGGGACACAATCTATCAAATTTTGCTGAATGGTTCAGTAAATGCCGGAATTGGTATTATCGGACCTGGTTTTATAGATTGCCATCATTTGCCATGTATGGAAGATCCGACAGTAGTCCACAGCATCCTTGTGCAGTTGGGCCAGTAAAAGTTTTTCTGATGCCAAAATGGTCTGCTATCGGGATGTCATAATTAAGCCACCTGTAATATCTAATTCCGACAGCCTGGTGAAAAACTGACCAACTTTCACTAGCTGGATATTGTGATTTCCACTTTCTCATTTATAGACCCGACTTCACATAGAAACATTCAGAGACTTTCTCAGCTTCTTTTCCCTACAATCTCCGTAATATCCCTAATAACAGGATCCGCTTAATTGATGTCCCTTAACTAGTGATGGCCGGTTGAGAACCATACTGAGAGCACACAATTACTATTTGTACCACTAAAACCAAATGTGCAATTCTGTTTGACCAAATGCAGACCAAAGCTGATTCAGATCCCAGACGAGCCCCCATTTTTGTTATTCTCCCACGAAAACAGAGCCAGAAGAAGTCTGATAAAACTGCAGTCAAACTGTGATCAAACTAAATTGCAGCAAAAGACCAGATGAATCAGTTAAAGATTTATATACCAACCAGATATTAAGCGCAGTTGCAAAATGTGTTGCAATATGTTTCAAACCCTAGGCTCACTAGAATATCACGGAAGAGCGTACCGAGTGTGAGGAGCAGCTTCAATGATCTTCAAATAATAGCTCAATTCAGTCCGCTTTGTTCCTTGGGTTGCAAAACTCTTCCCAGTTCTGTTCTGTTCCGTTCTGTTGGTGCTGATGTTATTGTTACACCTACAACGAGGTCACAGTCTCCGTTCAAGCCCGAATGTACAGTATTTTACACGGCTTTACCTCGATACACCCCCGGCGCCCGTAGACGGAACCATCGCAGGTATCACCGATGTATCCAAAGGGGAGGGGGCGTCATATCGAGGCAACGGATCGCAATGCAGCTCAGGTCCGTGTCGTTCTTTGCAGCCCGAGTGCCTACGCTCACGACTGGACACTATCTAGCAAAAGGATGCGAACCTAGCGAACCAGACGGTCGAGCCTGTACAAAGCGTCACGGACTAAGCGCCATCCAGCACCACACCGGTTGGCGCACAGCACATGACGTTACAGATTGTCCTGGCCTCCTCCCTCCAAACTGAACCCAAGATACATGCGACCAACACTCCAGAGTCTAGTCCGACTGAGACGATTGAACGGACCAGCAACTCGCTGACGTTACTGACAGAAACAGTGTTGAGTCGCGCCACTAAGAAAAACACTGTTGTCAAGTCAAATTTAACAGGAAGACCTGCCACGCCGGAGGATGCATCTCAAACCATGGACCCCTGCTTGTAACGTCATTTCGTGTACTCAGTTTAGGTCCCGACATGGTCGAGCAAAATCTATTTCTCATCCGATCGGCGACCACCATTAATGCGCTTTCAGAGCTTTACATCATGCTAATAATTGTTTATTCCTGTAATAACAAATAGCATCTTAGTATGAGCTCAAAACGCCACTAGTTCGTGTTGTTTGAATCCCCGAACGACACATAAAACTGACTTGTAGGGTGAAACAACTGGGTTGTTCGCCTTTGAAAACTCCACAGCATGGATATTGACTCATTGACTTGAAGCTAGCCACCCCTGACCATGTTCGCCAGCGGATCCAGGACTACGCGTACATATACAAGCTTTGTCTACAAAGTGAGACAGTGAAGTTGGGTCACATCTGTCATAGAGGCACAAAGTGAACCAATATCCCATCCGACTCGAACGTTCTAGTTATATGGCTCTTGTTTTTCTTGTTGCCTATGAATAAGAAACAGTATGTCACCGAAATCCACTTTTTGTATTTCAACAATGACATTTACAATTGTTTTTTTTTTAATAAAACAGCATGTGGAGGTATTGGCAAGAGGTTTGGATGTCATGCGGATAGACACCAACAACAACAATACCGAATGAAATGAAGTAAGAACAAATTCTTTCATTCACTGCATGTCGATATCTATTCATCCGATCCATCATCGAGGTCATCAGACATCTGAATTCGTATTCACTACCCGAGCGGACACATAAGTATTCATATACGTCCCGGTGACGCAATCGCCAATGACTTGGGGCTCCCCATAAAAATATGGGAAAGCGTACCCCCTATTAAATGTACGACCGTACCTGGTGTGGGACGTTGTGAACCCCTTTTTGGTGCCACTGGCACTCGTTTTCCCTGGTTGTTCGCTGGATGCAGGGTTTTGTCAATATTTGGATCTCGACGACTCAGCAAATGAACATTGTCCCCACCCAAGTAGGTCTTGGAACAGATATTGATCATGACATCACTGGTCTACTCCAGCATCAAGATTTTGTCAAGATACTATAGTTCTGCCGACGAGGCAACAGCCGGTGGCATTCCGCTTCGTGGCGAGTCCACAGGAACAGTTGTGGGAAAATGCCAGTCAGGCTTCACCTATGAACTATGTAGGGGACAAGGGAGGTAGAGGACAGATTAGGAGGAAGGATGAGGTGGAGGGAAGGAGGCGGAAGGAGGCGGAAGAGGAGAGAGGAGGAGGAACGAACAGGAGCGATGAGGAGGAGGGTTCAGTTCGTATCATGACCATTATCAGGCTCACTTTCACGAACCGCCACCATATTTAGTCACGTGATTATTTGTAAAAAATAGCCAACCATGTCTGATCAGATGATACTTCAATGTTATAAAATATCTCATTCATTCCCATTTGACTAAGCATTTACTCGGAGATATCAAACATAGACCAACTGGGATAGATATATTCCATCTTGCTCTGTCGAATAATTTGCTATACATCAAAGAGAGCTTTTCAAATATCCGTCTGACAACCAACCCAAACGAAACGATACATCTGAGGTATGTACAATCTCGTTTCCCATAAAATTCATGGAATGTTAAAAAATGGCAGTACATCGTCCCTCTTGTCCTCCACCTCCCTCCTCCTAGTTCCTCCTCGCTCCTCTTCCTTCCTACTCACTCACTCGTTACTCATTCACTTTTGCACACACTATCCCAGTAATCAAGCCGACACGGTGTATCAAGGATTATTCTGTAGGTGCAGTTGTGCTCTAATGTGCATGCGCAAACTGGAATTTGGTCGGATTTTGAAAATAACACAAACAGATTCAAGCAGATTTTGCAGTGGCAAATGTTCATTTCATCACACATTCAACATGTCCAGTGGATGTCTCGACGGCCAGTAATCGTTAAAATCGCGTGTAACCACCACGACACTGTATCACATTCTGACAACGACCTTGCATCGTGTTGATGAGGCGTGTGATCCGATTTTGCGAGATGGCTAACCACTCTTCTTGGAGCAGGCGTCTCACATCATCAAGATCTGACTCCATCCCAACTCGACGATAGACCGCTTGCTTCAATTGATCCCACCAATGTTTGATGGGGTTGAGAGCTGGAGAACTGGCGGGCCACTGCATCCGCTCAATGCCTTCAGTTTGGAAGAAGTCATTTGCAACCCTTGTCCGATGTGGACGGGCATTGTCGTCCATGAAGACAAATCCATCACCTACGGCGCCTGCGTAGGGCAAAACCTTTCGACCGAAAACTTCGGCAACGTAGCGATTGGCGTTCAAGTTTCCCTCAATAAGCACCAGATCGGTTTTGCCTGTGATACTAATGCCTGCCCACAATCTTAACAAATTAATATCCTATCCATACTCCCCAATCGTACATGTCGCTGTATAGGATCTTACGTATTTCAATTGAATTTGGTGTTCTGAGCGCCCATACCATAGATATTTAATAGCATTATGACATCATGGTCGCATCTGGACTCATCCATTTGCAGTCGGGGAGGGGAGATAGGTTCACTGCGTCCATTTACTCCAATGTGTACACCAAAGACCAGTCCATATATCTACCCCGTATTATGGTGCCACAATGTCGAGACCACGACAACATGAAAAGATACCCCGGCAGCGAGCCGGCTAGTTCGGCTGAGCCAACCAAAAATTCTTTGTCATCAATGTTCCCTTCAAAGCACTATGAACCGTTCTCGGGATTGGTTAATATACGAGTTACTACAAGCCTGTTAGATCCTACAAGCGACATATCCAAATATGATAGGATTTAATTTTAATTAGATTGGCCTGCCCACACCATTACGCTGCCACCACCAAAGGCCGTTACGGGATCCACACAGCACTCTGCATGCTCTTCACCATGCCGACGCCACACACGCCTCCTACCTTCAACATTGCGGAGACAGACATGGGTTTCGTCGCTGAAAAGGGCATTGGTTCATTGCTATCTAATCTATCGAACATGATTTGTTGCCCATCGCAGACGCGCTATCTTATGACGGCGAAGCAACAATGCTTTCTTAACCATGATTGTTTGGGCACTCAACTTCCTAGCCATGGCACCAGCATCTGCTGTAATCTGATCTAGGACTTCTGGTGCTGGAATTCAACATGGAAGTTAATTGAATTGAGGAACGAGTTGAATTCGCGCCACATTCGACAATGATCATAATCATGACACGAACCAAACATCCTTCCTCCTCCTCCTCCCTCCTGGTCCCTCTTCCCTCCTCCATCTCCCTCCTCCTCGTTCCTCTTCCTTCGTCCTTCTATTCCTCCTCCTCCCCCTCCTCCTCCTCATCAACCATCTTCCGCCGCTTCCCTCTCCCTTCGCCTACCTCCTGCCGGTTCCCTTTCCGATGCAGATTTCACAGTTTCGACCATGCATTTCTTGTGGGGAGAGAGGTTAGGAGATTTTTTGCTATGTTGTCGCCAGTGGGATTGGGAGGTCGACAGCGAAGCAGGGTGATGCGTTTTCACGCTTGCTTTACATCGTAGATGTGGCCGTACGTGTCGATCTTCATTGGTCACGGTTTTGCCATTGTCCAGTAGTTTAATCGTATCCCCAATAAAAGCTTCGTTAGGATCCGCATGTCCTTGTCAGCGGGCTTCCATGACGGGCATCGGGCGTGAACACCTGAGTGACCCAAAGGCCGTGGATGATGTAACATCGCAATAACGGGTGCTGAATAAGATCTTCCCTACCTTAATCCCGATGGGCGTTCATCTGGGCTGGGCCAGGATGATTTGTTCTTTGCCTGCAGACGTATGTAGACCACGATATCTTCGCAAACTATTTCTGGATTCACAAACATCGATTTCATCCGCTCGGTCACATCCACACCATACTGTACGAAGCCAAAGAATGGGGCAGTACAGACCGCGCCCAAGTTCTGGATGGTCGTGCGGATGGGGATGCGGCGGTCTAAAGACTGGTCAAAGGTCCGAAGGCACCATTGAAAATCCGGATGTTTAGTTTCATCCGGTAAAACTGCACTCCTACAACTCCATGTAGTGGTAGCCCAACGACTCTCTTTACTAACGATTCTTCCCGGTCTCATGGCACAAAAGTTGAAAGTGAAACCCGGCGAGTCGCATATTGATGAATGGAAACACATCCATGTATTGGAGCTGGTTTTATTGCGAATTATTAAAAATTTGCTGCGAAAAGTATTTCGAAATGAAAAAAAAATCATAGCGAGATGAGACTTATACGATCGATTTGAGGGACATTATGGCAGATGAAAACGCCTCTGTCGTACTAGATGTTTGATGGATCGTTGTGCCTTGAACCGAGCGACTTGTTCAACCCCGAATGCGGAGGAAATGATGCTAGCCGCACTCAAAATTCTATGCTGTCGTAGGCTTTTGCCCATTGGGCCCACAACAAGATTGGGGCCAAGTAGTTTCGGACGTCTAAAAGCGGAGCGTGATTGTGAAGAGAGCCAAGTGTATTTTTGACATGGAAGAGAGTTCCCACCACACCCAGTCTGCTCAAAGGCACCGGGCGATAATTACGGGCTACAATATCCTGAAAGTGTAACGAGACACTCATTCAGCGCATGCGCTAGCTTGCAGCTAGCAGGAATTCCCCTTTCTCTCAGTCAGTAGAGTGCTCGATTCGTAAAGCCAGAGGATGAGTGATGGAATACCGGTCGGGCTTTTCCTCGTCGTTTACATTGGTGCCGTCACTACTGGTTCATGGAGCGTGCGGCTCTGGCCTAGATAACATGGGCTGATTTCGAAAGGAGAGAGGATTTAGGTGGGGGGGGGGGAGTGTAACGGCAGACCGTTTGTACTAGCTTGCAGCTAGATGGAATTTCCTTTTAGCTCAGTCGGTAGAGCGCTGGATTCATGAGCCAGAGGTTGAGTGATCGAACCTAGGTCGGGTTTCTCCTTGTCCGTTACAGAAGCTTGCCACTAGCAGCCAGCGGCCCGGTCACAATCTTTTGTGGGACGGAACAGACGCGTCTGAGCCAAGCCTGACGTGGATGGATGCACCGATGGGATGTTCTGTCAGTTCGATGGCGAAAAGGTGACGTTGGTTGCTCCTTCAGCAGTCAAGTCGGTGTTGGAGTGTTGCAGGCGGGCCTATTCCAGTGGCTCCAAGGCAATTCGGACAGGGCTGCCTGTAACGAAGGGTGACCAGCGAAATGTTGGGGGGGGGGGATTTGGCTTAATGTCACACTCAAGGCTTTTCCACTCATATGGTGACAATCAGTTTGGTTGGTGAAGGAAGCTGGAGCACCCGGAGAGAACCACCGCCCGTCGGCAAGTAACTGACAAACTTCCACACATGGACAAGCTGGGCTTGAACCCGTGCAGATTCAGCGGTGAGGCTAGCGGTCACCAACGACGCCCCTTAGACCACTCGGCCAACGAGGGCCCTGCGAAAGGTTTGACGTACAAGTAGGTGTTTACATTCGGGTAGAAATAAATCTCGTATACTTATGGTGTAACATGAAGGCGAAGCCAAATTGGGCACCTTGTCGTCCACGCCAGACTGTTGAAATATCGTCACATCGCCCGGTTGGCGGTTTTCGCCAGGGTGCGCTCAGTTGGCTCGGTGACAGGCAGATCTACTGCTAAGGTCTACAGCTTCTAGCTTAAAATTGATGCATATTTATTATATTTATGCCAACTATTGCTAGGGCCTATATTGGTATATTGCTGTCAGAAGAGCTACACGAAAATATTGCGTTCGCCAAACTTCGATATAGAGGATTACTTGTACATAGAACTTACAAAACTGACGTATTTCAGCCCAGCGCTCATTCTACGAGTACAACAGTTCACTGTTCATCGTTCACTATAAATGGGAATCCTATCAGTAGCAGGGAAAGAGAATCCGGCGCAACTTGACCGTTGTCCGTTGTCGTTTGTAGAGTGGAAGTGACATTTGACCCTGCGCATGCGTTCAACAAACACCGATAACACCACAGCGTAGGATCGAAGGTCAAAATTCAAGTTGCGCACAGAGACTCTTTCTCCGTCACGGAACATGGGGAGAACGTCGGGAGCGTGGCCCATCCCAAACGGGATTGCCCATATTGTGCCTGCATAGTCCATAGACCATATTACGGTAGGACGGAGTGGACTTGTCCACTAGCTCGCTCTAAACGAGTGGACCCAGCCGGTAAACAATGCAAGTTTGAATATGTCGGAGGTGTGTGTATCGGGCACCCTCAGGCGGGATTCCTTTTTGTGCCTTACAGTCCACAGACTATGTTAAGCTTGGGTCGATACTCCATGTAAGTGTGCATGTGAAAAGCTTTCTTCTCGCAATTATGTCCTCAGTCTTTCGTGTCTATCGAGGATTCTTTTAACGGCAGAATATAGAGGCGTTAAGAATAAGGACCGTCTTTACAGTGGCAACAAAATAAAAGCCAGTAATATTTCGGATTTAATTCGCAAGGGACAAGTTGTCCACTGAAGCAGCACTTTGTAAACGGCACCATGAAATTCAATGCAGTTCAGGGTTAAATTTGCCATCACATATATTACTTCTTTTTCGCATGGCAGAATGCAGTGACCCAGTGAACAATTTCAGAGTGTATTTCTTCAGAACGGCACTTTGTGCAGTGACCCAGTGAACAATTTCAGAGTGTATTTCTTCAGAACGGCACTTTGCAGTGTCATAATGAACCCAGTCCTGTTAAGGGCTTAATTTCTCATCACGAATATTATCTTTTTGTTTGTACGGCAGAACGCAACAGAAAAATGGGCAACTTAATATCGTCTTTCTTCAAAGCGCTCTTCGGAGCGACATTTTGTAGCGTCAGAACGATCCCAATCGAGTTCATGGCTTAATATCTCATCATAAACATTACTTTTTCTCCGGTCGGCAGAATATAACGGCACAATGAACAAATTGATATCGTCTCTCTTCAAACCGTCAGTTTCCAACGTCACAATGAAGACTATCATTCTTTAGAGAGGTCACAATAAAACCAATATTGTAAAGGGCTTAATTTTTCACCACAAATACTTTTTGTGTACGGCAGAATGCAAACACAGTAGGATATATAATATCCGACATCATTCTTCAGAGTGGCGCTCGGCAGCGTCACAATGAACCCAATCCGCTTTAGGACATAATTTCGCATCACAAATGTAACTTTTCTTTTGTACGGCAGAATGCAACGGCAAGATAGGCAATTCCAGATTCCCTTTCTTCGAAGCGGCGGTTTTCTATGACAAAAATCACGACCGTCTTTCTTCAGTCCAGCACTCTATAGCCACGCTTCAGTACTCGACTACACGAACATTACTCCCTAACCCCACTTTGACACTGAACTACACGAACTTTCCTCCATAACGCCGTTGTGACACTGGACTATCACTACCAGTACACCTACCTTCCTCTATAACCCCGCTGTGACACTGGACTGCATGTGCATGCATTCCTAACCGGACTTGGCGTCCAGAATAATAGGAACTGTGGACACTCTCGTGTTCTGGCACATGTAGGCACCGTCGTGATATGACTGAAACAATGTTGAAAACGACGTTAAATCCTACTCACTCACTCACTCCCTAACCGGACTTTGACATGGACTCCATGTAAATTCCCACCATGAGGCTAATTAACACTCGTATACACGTATGTTCCTCCCTAAGAACGCTTTGACACTGGACTACATTCGTCCCTAACCGCGCTTTTACGCTCGATTACACATACATTCATCCCTAAACCGCCCTTCAATACTAAAGTACACGAACAGACCTGCGCAGCCCGCTTTTACTCTGGACTGCATGAACATGCCTCCATAATCCCACTGTGACAATGGCCCACACGTACATTTCTCCCTAACCCTTCTTTGTCGCTGCTTTGCAAGCGTGTTCCTCTCTAACATCGCTTTGACACTGGACTACACGAACTTTCCTCCCTAACTCCGGTTTGCCACTAATCTACACATATGTTCCTTCCTAACTCCGCTTGGTCGATAGTTCATGTAAGAAGGCAGACGGGGCGAGGTGTAGCAGGCCTATCTATGCGAATACAGTATGCTGTTTATAATAGACAGCACCAGGGTAACAAATTTGACAGCAGGGGCTAGTTAACCGCCTGTTTTTAGCCGCACATCATTTAGGTGTGGAATGCACCCCTAGGTTTTGTAAAGCTCCCAGCTTTCATTTCCGATATCGGAAATTCGGTGACAATTTCCGATATGGGAAATTCTATTTCCGATATCGGAAATTGAATTCCCGATATGGGAAATTCTATTTCCGATATCAAAAATTGTCACTGAATTTCCGATATCGGGAATTGCAATTTCCGATATCGGAAATTAGAATTTCCGATATCGGGAATTGAATTCCCGATATCGGAAATTCGGAATAAAAAGCACTTTGGCTTGCCATAGAGATCAAGATTATCGTGAAATGTTGTTAATTCCAAGCAGTTTAGTTTCTGCTGTAACCTATAACCACACACGAGACGTCGGGATGGCGTATCTTCGGTTTGTGTATATGATAGTCATCAACGGATTAATGGAAAACGGTTGAAATTAAAAACATTACATCATCTTGTTGAGCCAATTCAGTAATTTGCCTATCTTCACCGGTGTAGAATTCCTGGATAAAACTATACTGACAACTGAGCATACATATTGTGACAATTTGATAATTCCTGGTATTATTGTTTGTCAAAGTTGAACCTCGAGATCGTGAGTGAATTCTGCTTGTTTTGCATGTTTTATAAGACAATATGTCATCTCCATCGATCTCTCATACCAGTTTCGATTAAATACTTGTTCTTGTTCTTAAACCAGTCGTTATCGTTACGTAAATTTCTCTCATCTTTAATGAATTCACATTTTTGCACAATTTTTGGCGGAAGTTTCTTCGCTGACCGCCATGTTTAGGAAATACGAAAGCGAGGCTCTCTACTCACGAAGCAGTTTCCAATTGAATTTTGACTAACTTCCGCAGATTTTCATTAAATCTAAATGATTGAAATAATATTCCCTGACAGTGATTGTTCATATTGCGTAGAATTTATATATTGCGATTGTGACGTACGATGGTAAGCTCTTCTAAAGATTCCAGGATATGGAAGTGCACTGTACTCCGATAGGTGGCGCTAACGTTTCACGAGCGGTCGAGGATAGTTCCCATGGCCCACAATCAAGTGGCATGTTATTTGTTATTTGTTGGACTTAGAATTTTTCCAGCAATTTCCACATGTTGTTGGGGTACAGTATTTACCCGTCCAACAATTTAAGAGGCAGAAAAAACCTGTCCGAAAATAACGAACTAGCCACTCTTGGCTCCATAGTCAGGCATCTTACCCCTGAGCCACGGAAGCAGCTGAAAGCAACCGTTGGATTTTTTTTAATATACCTAACACAAACCTAACCCTAACCCTAACCCCAAAACCCTAAACCTAACCCTAACCCGTAACCAGTAATACTGATTTAACACTAATTAGCGCAAATTTGCATCCTAATTAGACGTAATCATGCTTAAGAGCATTAGTCACGTGATTTCATGGTCTTCAGTCACGTGATTTGGCCTTCAGTCACGTGATTTCATGGCCTAGACTACTTGATTTTGGGCCATGGGAACTATCCTTAACCTTCACGAGCGGGAAGGTATAAATATTCATCATCAACGAAGATTCTTCACTTGGTGTCAACCGAGTCAGCTGCACAGGCGGTGAATACAAATATCCTGTGAGTACAGCCAACGATATTAAAAGACCCCAGCAACCATTCACTACTATGTAAATTAAAAGAAGGGGACCAGTACAGCAAGGAGTATACCAGAATAAGCTGATAGTCCATCAGTGTCTATATCAATGCACAGCCCCTAGAAAAATATCTGGAACCCTGAGATAAATTTCTGGACCCCTAGATTTATTTCTGGATGAACGTAATAGACAACAAGGGTGCACATTCAGTAGTCAATAGGCTAGAATGTAAACTCAAGCTGTCTAATCCAGATTTCCAACCAACACATGTCTAAAATTATCAATGATTGATTACTTGATCCAAAATTGAGTACTGGAAACAAGATCTACTTCGGGACCCCTGGATTTATTTCTGGACCCCTGGATAAATTTCTGGGTGATCATAATAAACAGCAAGGGTGCACATTCAGTAGTCAATAGGCTAGAATGTAAACTCAAGCTGTCGTTTCCACAGTTATCATCAACCCATATCTAAAATTGCCAAGACAGAGTACTGATAACAGGATCTATTTCGGGACCCCTGGATTTATTTCTGGACCCCTAGAATTATTTCTAGATGATTATAATAAACAGCAAGGGCGCACATTCAGTAGTCGATAGGCTAGAATGTAAACTCAAGCTGTCTATTCCAGAGTTACAACCAATTATGCATGTATAAAATTATCAACGATTGATTACTGGACCCAAGATCGAGTACTGAAAACAGCATCTATTTCGGGACCCTTGGATTTATTTCTGGACCCCTAGATAAATTTCTGGATGAACAAAATATACAGCAAGAGAGCACATTCAGTAATCAATGGGCTAGAATGTAAACTCAAGCTATATATTCCATGGTTAATTGTCTTCAACTCATATATTAATGCTGATATCAATAACAGCCCCGGATACCAGTGCCATATGATTCTAGGGATAAATCATACACGAATATAAACAGAATACATTTCAGGGGTGGTTGTAATAATACATAACAAAGGAACTATAACACATGTTCAACTTCAATGCAAAGAATCAGGGAATCAACACGTACAGTCACCCACAGCTTCACAAGGAAACATAAGGACAACTCATGCAGTAGTAAAGTACGGGAGAATAAAACAAGATAGCCAAGCAACAGGATTATCTCCCCTTGTATCACAGATCAAGGATATACCAGCCAACCCTATTTTATACGAAATAAAGAGGAAACCCAGGAGGCAATAACGGAACCCGGAGGAAAGCTTACCAAACATCCCCTCAATTAAGGAAATTAAGGGAAATACCGACCAAGGAAGGAATTTTAGGAGAGCTTTCCATTAATTGATGAAATCGATGGTATACACCAAAATCTGTATACATTATTCCAATGTACATGTATTAAGGCAACATAAGATTTACATTGAATAAAACTTTATTCAATTCAAGAAACAGCATTATCCAGTTATTCAACATTAGAGTATTCAGTACAATGTGGAATTCCGGTTAGAAACCGGTGGTGTCAGAACTGACTATTGGCGATTTTTATGAAATAATAATCAGCCATCCTGAACGTCGATCAGCTGGATGTTTCTGCAACGAAGTTGTCTTAGGAATTCTCGGTTGACCGTAACAATATGGTATTTCGATCTCCAGTTTTAAATCACCAAAGCATTAATTATCATGACGTTAATATTATTTCCATCACCTACTGGGGGAATATGATACTATTTCAGATTATAACATCTCGTGCCAGTTCTTCGGAAAGAAAATCACTCTTACTCATGCAACACCTAACACGCGGGAATGTATGAAAACGAAGTCCATTACGAGAAATGCGATGAAAATATGACAGAGAAAAAATACTGTGTATTCCGGACATATGAAACAATTGGTACAGATGTGAGTTATCTAGGAGTCATTCTTTTGCAGCTTCTGCAAGTGCAATCATCAACACCCAATCGCTTCGCTTAGTGACGTCATGACTTTTGACACGGCGAGGAAAGGAACACCTGTGCATGAAATGTACATCTCTCGCTCAACGTGGAGGCTATAGGGAAGGTTTTGGGTGTGCGTGTTTATTTAAGACAACGACAGTCGGCTCTTTGGCCGTTTAAACTGATCATTATTATTAGCTGGAAAATGTTAAGTTATCCATATGGATATATAGTTTACCTTTCCTGCTAACACCACCACATACATGAGGGTCGCACAATCAGCTAAAGACTAACATGCCAGGCGTGTATCTTTAAGTTGCCGTCTGACCACGATAACACGGTGGGAGGGGAAACAGCCCTCTGAGAGAGGAAAGTGCATTCTGGGATGGATGTAACTACGATGTTGAGAGGAAAAGGTCAACAATCGGTCCGAGAAGAGAGAATGAGGGGGCTTGACAGATGGAAATATTATGTGATATTTCTGTAGTTATGGGAATTAAGTGAAGGTATATTGTGTAATAGGAATGTGGGGATTAAACAGTATCTATGTGACACTGTTAAGAGGGATCATGTGTAGGGCGGATTGGGGGAAACGGGTTGCACGGCGTGTTCGCACGACCTGTGCTCATCGCGGTGCGATGGAGTGCCCAAGTACATCCATCCATCCATCCACCGGTGACCAAGATGAGAATTGATCGCGTGTATTATGATTATTACGGGCGATAATCTTGGCCGATATTTTGCGTTGAAGGCCCATACCAACATAGATTCGGGATACACTTTCATACAATGTTTTTCATAATGCATATGACCAAGAGAACGTGTACAACCCGGGCACTACATTTGTCAGAGCGAATCAAACGTGCCAATTGGACAGAAAATAGTGATTTAAAGAAACTGAGATCACCGAGAGCTTTAGTTTTCAGGCATATGAAATATATCGAAGATGTAATCATATGCAGAACGCTGTTCAACAGTGGCCTATGTGATTAAACGCTCATTCATGGGTTTAAATACTTGGCGAATGTAACCCGTTTGCAGGGAGGGTCGCACTATGAATGTAGGCGATTGTAACGTCGATGTCAAGAGTAACAGTCACTTTCGAGAACACTGCTTCGTCGCCTTTCGGTGAATGTTTTTATGTGAATGACCAACCAATGAGACCATAAACGTGATGTAAATATATTAAAGAATCACACGTGAGATGACAGGCTGTATGGGACCATATTTTGTGGAATTATCGCTTTCTGAGAGTGAGTTCTGTGAGATGCATTCCAGAAGATTCCAGTTTCTGAGTGCGTATCACTTGCTCTATATTTCTAGTTCCATGTGAGTTACTGGTATCCCACTGTCATGTGGAAAATATCTTCTACCATGTATTTTCGAGAGAATAAGTCCTGCAAAATGACCAGTTCTTATTCCAGGAGCACGTGCTGTCAGGAAGAGAAAAATGGGAACTGGAACGAATATTATAACCAAAATTTGACAGTTTTGTCCGACGTGTGTGAGAGGTTGTCTATGGCTGGCGTGCTTCATGACTTTTCGTCTTTCCTTCTACTGGTCAAGGAGGGCAAATTCCCAATGGACAACATCGCATTAGCTTTGTTTCTGGAAGTGGTCAGGTGGTATTCAACTGAAAATTCCAGTCTGATGACATACAGCCACAAAACGATGGAAAAGTATGCGTTGTCGGCATATAGCGGTGAGGGAATTGAGACACAATGAATAATTATCTACGTCACAGTGTCAGTGTTGGGGAAAGCCGACCAGACCCTTCCTCATACAGAGGGCGTAACGCTCCTCTCTACATGGGCGTTCTGTGTCAGATCGAGTTTCTGTCAGTAATCAGTGTGATACCTCCCACATGATGATCTGCCATTAATCTGCAGGGATATCTGCATCACCTGCTGCGTTATAACAGCTGGTTTCATTCAGTTCTTGCGCTGATTTCAACTCCGAACACATGTACTGTACGTTTCTGATGACCATCGGGAAATTGTACACATTCTTACGGGATCACGAAAACAGTAGAAGACATGAAAAATACATTAAAGCAATCCTTGAGGTGTGTATTATTCAATAGGATATATTTGCAGGAACATCGGGAAAGGACAACAGTAGTAGGGAGACGGCACGAAGGCATGCATTTTCCAGGGAGGTAACTCTTGCATCCACCAGGGGGCGCTGGTTTTCCAGGGAGGTAACTCTTGCATCCACCAGGGGGCGCTGTCCCGTATGACGTCACTTCCGGTCTGGGTGAATGGAGCGTGACCTCTGTATGACGTCACTTCCGGTTTGGGTGAATGGGGCGTGACTTGTGAGGATGATAGGAGATGTACTGACCTGTCTGTGGGGATGTCGTTCATCTCCGTGTCTTTTCGGTGAGAGGAACATGCACTGGGGTTTTTCCCCACAATGTCGTTCACCTCCGTATTTCTTCGGTCAGGTCTGTGGGAGCTTGTGCTGATCTATCTGTGGGGTTTTTCCCACAATGTCGTTCACCTCCGTGTCTTTTCGGTGAGGTCCGTGAAGATGTGGCGGGAGGTACCGAGAGATGTGACGGAGGTGTGCGAAGAGACACGGAGATGACCGAAGAGGCACGGCGAGTTCGTTGAGGTCCGTGAAGATGTGCCGGAGGTGACCGAAAAGACCCGGAGGTGACCGGAGAGTGCCGGAGGTGACCGAAAATACCCGAATGTGATCACCGGAGAGTGCCGGAGGTGACCGAAAAGACCCGGGGGTGACCGAAGACACACGGAGGTGACCGAAAAGACCCGAATGTGATCACCGGAGAGTGACGGAGGTGACCGAAAAGACCCAGAGAATACCGAAAAGACACACGGAGAATACCGAAAACACCCGAATGTCACGAAAAAACGTATAAAAGGGGGGAATTTTTAGGGAGTTGGTGCATTCATCGGCCTGCCGAACGGAGCCATCTCACCTGCCTGCCTGACCAGCCTGCCTGACCAACCTACCTGACCAGCCTGAACCACTCTGACGAGAGGAGCTATTTGCCGGGGCCTCACTGCAGCATGAGACGTGGAGAAGATTTTCCAGGGGACCCAGCAGCACCTCCGGCTGAAGTCTTGCCCCAAGACGAGCGTGTGAGTGACATTTATCGACGTCACTGGACCACCATACGCCATTGTTTTCACCGTCACCGTCGTCTATTGGACTTGTATAACTTTCGACTGCAGGACCTCACGTATCTTTCTACTTACGCCGAGAACATTTTCACAGACCAGGTGACAGCGTTCAAGTTGAATATGACATTCGGTTACATCTTACGGCACAAAGAGACGGACCAGTTGCGGTATTATTACCCCAGCAATAATACCTATGTGTTTGATCAGCCGTTCACGGTGACGGATGCGATTTCTCTGGAGCCACTCATCGACCAACTCACTACGTTGGACCCATTGGAATGGGCCCGGTTGCAACGCCCCAATACCAAATGGCTTGTGGAAATGGTCACCAACGTCACATTTTTCGTCACCAAAATGAGAGATCATCCTATCGGTGCTCCTGTCATTCTTCCACCTTGGCTGCTTCATCGAAGAGGACTGTATGCGTTAACGGGAGGTGCGCGGGGTCCCTACAAAGACCGGAAATGTCTGTTTCGGTGTTTGGCCGTGCATGTGGACGGGTGTAATCCCCAGTTTTGTGAGAAAGTGGCCAATGGCTATTGGAGACAGTATTTACAGGAGCAAGACCTGGATGAGCGGCAGTTCCGTGGAGTCCCGTTCAAGTATTTGGATGTCGTGGAAACTCTGTTCATCATCAATATCTTTGTATACCGATTACGATGCGAGGAGGATACATTTGTGGCTGAATTGGTTCATCGCTCAACAGAACGGTATGCTTCTACGATGAAAGTCAATGTCTTCGACGACAATGGGGTGAGTCATTTTTCCCTCATCAACGATATGAGCCTGTACGCCCAGTCCTACAGTTGTGCCCAATGCCATCGGGTGTTTCACGGTTCCAACCATCTACACTCCCACGAAAAGATTTGTGACAACAGTGTGAAGCGAAAATTTCCTGGTGGTGTGTACCATAACACGCCTACTATTTTCGAAGAGCTGGCCGATGAGGGTCTTATCATACCGGAGGAGGACCGTTATTTTCCCTACCGGCCGAGTTACGATTTCGAGGCCCTGTTGGAACCCATGGACATGTTCTCAGCGAAAACGCAGTGGACGCAGCGCCATATTCCCCTGAGTGTGAGCATTTCCACCAACGTACCCGGCTATGACGCTGCGCCTGTCTGTTTCGTGACATCGGGGGATTCCCATGAGTTGATTACCCGCATGATGGAGTATTTAGAGGAAGTCAGTGCGGCCAGTACGGAATTGTTGGTGTCCAAGTTCCAGGACGTACTGGACCAACTGGACGATCGGATTCCTATACCAGGTGTATCGTTTAGTGACGATGAAGAGTCAGAGTCCGAGTCGGAGTCGGAGCCGGAACCCATTCAGTCGCAGGATGTCCCTTTACCTAAACCGTATGCGGAGAAATTGAAAGCCCGCTTCCTACAATACCTAGGCCAGTTACCTGTGCTCGGTTTCAACTCGGGGCGATACGACTTGAACATGGTGAAGGAATTTCTCTACCCTTACTTGGCCCAGGCTAATACCATCAAGTCCGTCATCAAGAAGATCAATAATCATATGGCCCTCACTACCACGTCACTCCATTTCCTGGATGTACGGAACTACTTAGCTCCCAATTATAGCTATGATCAGTGGGTGAAGGCGTATGACTGTGCACAAACCAAAGGGAGGTTCCCTTACACGTATATATCGACGCTCGACCGCTTGGAGGAAACACAGTTGTCACCCCGGGACGCGTTCTTTGACGATTTGAAGCAAGTGGAATGTCCGGAAGACACGTACCGGGAACTACAGCAGGTATGGCACGACCAACATATGCAGACCTTGCGAGATTTCCTGATATGGTATAATAACTTAGATGTTGTTCCTTTCCTCGAAGCGGCCGAGAAAATGGTTCACCTCTTTCGTCGTGAGATGCACGTCGACATATTCAAGGAGTGCTTGAGTTTACCGGGTCTGGCGCTTCGCCATCTCTTTCAATATTGTCCTACATACTTCTCGCTGATACAGCAAAAAGACGCGGACATGTATGATTGTTTAAAGCAGAATATCGTCGGCGGACCTAGCCTTATTTTTCACCGTTATCACGAGAAGGACGTCACTACTCTCCCTGGTGGGAAACCCTGTGCTAAGATCATCGGATTCGATGCCAATGCCTTGTACCTGTGGTCTCTTGCCCAGCCCATGCCCAGCGGGCATTATACGCGCTGGTTGGCGGAAGGCCAGCATTTCACACCGCAACGCACCACCTACAAGCATCTGGCTGACCAGTGATTGGATTGGGAAGCCTATTGACGGGGAATTTCCATACGCCATCAGACCAACGCCGCAGAGAAGCGCATAGGAGATCGTCGACTCCCCGTCGATGGGTTTGCCCTTGTGGGTAGAACACCGACCGTATTCCAGTTTTACGGCTGCTATTGGCACGGCCACGAATGCCATTTCAGCGCTGGACGCTTCGACCAACGACGTGGGAAATCGGCGGAAGAATTACGGGAAGAAGTGCAGGAGAACGGCGATTACATCAAAGAGAGGGGATACCACCTCATCGAAATGTGGGAGTGTGAATTTCACACCATGGGCCAGGCCCTCCCACATTTACGCCGTTTCCTTAAAGCGCGCGAGTACCCTCTCAGTCGTCGGCGACTCCTGAGTCTGCCACAGATGTTCGACGCAGTATGTGGGCAGAGAAAATCTTGCTGGGTACCCCTCTGCTACAGTGGTACATCAGCCACGGTCTGGAAGTCACACGCGTATACCAAGTCTTACAGTACGTACCCAGCGCCTGTTTTGCGGGGAATGCCGACATCGTGACGTCTGCCCGCCGTCAAGGTGATCAAGATCCGACTAAGGCCATCATCGGTGAATCGTGGAAATTGACGGGCAATGGCTATTATGGCAAAACGGTCACGAACCGAGATAAGCACGTGAACGTGAACATCTGTACCACCCCACAAGCCCGCAAAAAGGTCAATTCCCCTCTGTTTTGGTCCGTGGAGGTCATCGATGACGACACGTATGAAATCACTTTAGCCAAAAAGACTATCCGTTACAACCTGCCCCTCCAGATTGGATGTATGGTATACCAGGTGGCCAAGCTGAGGATGCTCCATTTTCTGTATGATTTCACGGGTGTGTATTTTAATCCATCAGACTGGCAACTCATGGAGATGGATACAGACTCTGCTTACATGGCCGTGTCTAATGCGGATTGGGAGTCCCTGGTCAAACCCGAGTTACGTGCACAGTATGAGGCGGAACGGGACCAGTGGCTACCTCGACGTGACCATTACCAGTACGACAAGCGGACGCCGGGTCTCTTCAAGTTGGAGTGGAGTGGGGATGCCATGATTGCTCTCTCTTCGAAGACGTATTACTGTTACGGTGGAGACCAAAATAAGTTTAGCTGCAAAGGGGTGAACCGGCGCGATCCGGCCATCGACAAAGCCTTGTACCTGAACGTGCTGCAAAGCCAGGCCAGTGCAATTGGGACTAACAGAGGATTTCGGGTCGTGGACCACCAGATGCGGACGTACATCCAGCAACGAGACGCCTTTACCTTCTTCTACCCCAAGCGGAAAGCCCTTCCCGATGGCATCAGTACCACTTACCTGGACTTGTGAAACTATGACATTTGATATACTTTTCATGATACGAGTTAAAACTAGTTCTGTAAAAAAAGTCAGAAGGGTCGCCAGTCCTAAGTGCAGGGCGTGGGTTCGAATCCCACGCTCTCACAGTTTTTTAAACACCACCTGTATTCTATTGTACATAGTCTATACATTCTTGTTCACCTGAATAAAAAAGTCAAAAACATTACTTATGTTTTTTTCATGAATCTTTTTATTGAACATCAATGAACGTCAGAACAACAACGTCATAACAAAAAACAATGAGAACACCGCGCGGTGCATTGAATCAATTAAGTCAACCAGAGAAATGGGGCATGCACATTAAAACGAGAGGCGGTCCAGTCGTATACGAGTACATCACGGTCTTCGGCTTGAGAATAATCATCAAACATTTGTATGATCGTTTGCATAGAATGTCCTCTACTCCGGTGAGTGAGATAACACACACAGTACTGTCCGCATACACTACTCAAGGGTCCTTGTAATCTTTTAGTATTCCAACGCCACACTGTAGTAGATACGTCCATGAACTTCACCAAATCGGGATGCAGGGGTGCAAGTCCGTATGAATCAAAGTATTCGGCTTGGCCCAGGGTGTCCACGTACACAGCCACCCAATGTTCACCGGGTCGAGTACCAGGGTCTGTATTCAGGATGTAGGCTGCTGGGGTGGTTGGGGGTGATGGGAAACACATTGCGTGAAAAAACACCTCGAAAGGGCACCCGAGGATCTCGCTGGAGTATGGCCATCAGCTGCTCTGTATCCATGACTCTAGCTGGCGTAGTCACACAGGACGTTTCTTTGCTGATCCACGGTGATGACGTTATCAAACTCGGCGTAGCAATTCACGTTAATGGTATGCATTAGAGGGACGGAGAAACGCAGTTCCAACAGTAAGTTTCCTTTCTTGAGCAAGGCCAGTTGATGATCGTGTTCCAAGGTTGGGGTGAGGTCGAAGGCGAACAAAGTGTAACCACGGCTAAAGTCTCGTCGAGTGATGGTATTTCCTTTGTCCTGATTGTTTTGTCTTGTGGCTGTAAACAGGTTCAGGTAGCTCCGCACATAGTGATGGTTACCAAAATCCGGTTGTAACGGACGGGCTGAAATTTGATGCCCGGCCACGTGCAGTGCCAAAAAATTGAGGTTGAAATGTTGAAAGTTGAACGGATTTTCATTCCACTGTCCATTGAAACTGGTGTTGGTCACACACGCCAGGGTAAGACGTTTAGGGAGATCCCCTAGAAATAAATTTTCACGATTGGCCATCGTCGTACCTGCTGACACAGAGAATTACAACACATATAAGGGTAGTGGGAAGAGGTGCCGACATACTGACTGCGTCACATGACTTCACAGAATAGTCTTCTGGCTAACCTATTCTAAAGCACATACCAAGAATCTAACGATTCGTGATATGTGTTGTATCTCAGGTACGCTTTTATTGTACCTGTTCATGTGGCAACTTGGATGATATGACCACACGGCCCCTAACACCGGCATAAGCGGTATTAGATACAAATCTAGAGCTATGATGGAAATGCTCTGACAACTCGTATACTGGTAATTGGTGAGCTGTTTCGCTGTGACAACTCGTACATTGGAGATTGGTGAGCTGTATCGTCGTCAGATGTAAATGACGGCATTTAACACAAAAGACTAGTGTCTTGGTCTGTACGCGTCGGATGGGGTACAGGGCTGGTTTTTTCGATAAGGCTTCCATGTGACTCACCAACACGCCGTGTTGCAAATCCACCGTACGGACAAACAGGGCTGCATCTTCTATGATGATCTTGTAATTGGGGGCATCTCCATCAGCCATCAAGGTGAAAGTGGGTGCGGAACGGATCAACTTGATCTTGATGGATACACCGTTCATCATGTAGCGGTCTTGCAGGAACAGATCGGCGTGCAGTCGTCCCATCATATCGACGGACGTGCTACGGGTTGTCAGCTGCCTGCGATGGCCGAACCCATTATTGGCAACGGTGACGGCATCCATGGCTCCGGGTGTATCCCTGTAGTACAGCGAGGCTTGCATCCGTGCAGACATGATGAGGAAGTGAATGCTAGAGGGTTGTGTCTTCTTCTTTTATTTGGGTGTGTACACCGTCTGGAACTCTCCGGGGAAAATGTGGGTGCGCAATCGAAGTGCCGAGGGTGTTCCTTGTTTCAAGTCGATGAGCAGATACCCGTGGGCCCCTTGGGTGGCATCTTCAAAGGCTTCCCGCACAAAGGCCGTGTTTTTAGGGTACATCTGTTTCGCCAGGTGCATAATTTGTGATGCGTCTCTGGGGTTTTTGAACAAGACCACATACTGAGCATTCAAACTGATGTTCCTGTGCTCTTTGTTCTTACTGAAGAGATTCTGGACGATGTAGATGATGCTCAACCGACGATGATGGCTCCCTTTCGTAAAGAGACGCGTCACCCGACTGTCCGTTTCGGTCATCAGATCGTCTACCACGACCAACGTGTCTTCTGGGGTATCCTCTGGGGGTAATCCTTCCACCAAGGTGAGTCCAGGAATGCGTGCCAGTTCCTCGTACGCAGGCTGCCAAGCTCCATAACACCACAGGATGCGAGCCACGGGTGGTGAAATGAGGGCTGACCCGTGTTGGATGAGCCGTTGAACGAAGTGTGTTT
This sequence comes from Hanleya hanleyi, assembly GCA_036873755.1. NCBI lineage: Eukaryota > Metazoa > Mollusca > Polyplacophora > Lepidopleurida > Hanleyidae > Hanleya > Hanleya hanleyi. The sequence goes on along the minus strand of JAVTVY010026302.1, from coordinate 40,324 downwards.
TTCCCGACCCGGTCGGTCCAGCGATGAGACACGTGAAGGGATGCTGCCACCGAGGATCCATCGGGTTTTTTATTTGGTGATTTGCGCCCAGCGTTCAGAGGCCCACCACCGTTGTCGTGGATCCCACCGGGGCTCGTAGTCGTGCGGGTACCGTTGCCGTGGTAAACGTGGTACTCGTCCCACTCTAGGTGTTAGCGTCGTGGTGGTGGTGGTGGTGGGTGTTCTATGTTGCCATGGTTTTGCCCTGGGTGCTGTGGAAGATGATGCGGGTGGTTCGCTTATGAGGGTAGGACTAGGCAGGTACACGGGTGGACCCCGGCTGAAGTTCCGTAGAGGTGGCGGAGGACTAGACCGCGTAGTGGGATGGGTTGTAGAACGTGGTGATCTGGTAATGTTCCGCAGCGTAGTAAGAGAGGGTGTGATGGTGGTGGTGGTGGTGGTGGTGTTGGGTGATTGCACTTGACGTTGGGGGCAGGACTTGGACGAATGGAGGGTAGGTTGAAACAGGATATCAGGTACGCCAAATCGTAGAAGACCCCTCCAAATAAGGTACCCAGAAGCACTAGTAGACACACGACGGTACCGACTTGTCCTTTTCGAGTGCGCAGCAGTAACGGCAGATGTGCACTATCCATGGTACAACCCTAGACTGAAGGCTGTATGCGATGTGAGGTAGAATTTATAGCCGTTTCATGTCACGGGCTGAGACCCAGGAATTAAACGAACTGGGCCAACCTTGCCATTTGACGAAATGATAGGGGATGCCACGTCGACGTTCCGTTTTCAAAATCTTTTCCACCGTGTAGTAGTCTTTCCGTGCTTTGACCACCGGTTGTAATTCTGCCTCGTAAAACGTGCCTTGCAGTGTTTCTCCTTGTAGATCTTCCAGTTGATAGACGTGTGGGTGTCGAGGGTTATGGCGAACGATGACAAAGTGCTCGTCACTCCAGTTGGGCAAGTAACTTTTCTCAAATTGCCCTTTGACTTTACTGATCCGTACCACATCCCCGCGTTTGTAACGGGGTGACGTCAGTGGACTTGGTTCTATCGAGTACATCGTACGGCGCACTTGATGTTCGTTGCGTTCCGTCACATCGAGGGGAGCCCGCTGGATACTGCGATGATAGGCTCGATTGTACCCTTGGACCAGTTGAGGTAGCACATCGATGTACCGTCGGGTGTTTTTGGCGGTAAAATACTTGTACATCCGTCCTTTGAAGGTTCGATTGAATCGTTCCACCACAGAGGCTTTGGTCTCGTTGTACGTATGGAAGAAAAACACCTTCTGTTTCTTAAGAAAGGCTTGAAAGTGGCGGTTGAGAAATTCTGTGCCTTCATCCGTTTGCAAATAGAGGGGTTTGCGTCCCGTCTTGAAAATCTGCTGGAACGCTCGTACCAGATTCTCTCCTGTTTTGGTCCGGATGGGTAGCACCCACGCGTACTTGGATAAAATATCGATACAGGTCAACATGTACCGATGTCCATCATTGTGGGTAGCAAATCGACTCATATCGACCAAATCGGCCTGCCATTGTGCGTCTACGCCTCCTACGATGACTCGGTTACAGCGAAAATGTCGTCGGGCTGCTCGATGTAAGCTATAAGTGTCTTGGGTTTTTAACCATTCTACTGATGCCTTGGGAATGTGCAGCTCGAGCGAGCGCTCCCACAGCGCTATAAGCGGCTGGACTGGTTGGGTTGTAATACAAATCTGTTAACACCTTGTTCACAGTCTTACGCCACGTGGATTCCTGTCGTCCGGCCTTGTGGGTACTCCACTGGCTGCCCTTTCGGATTCCCTTTCGGGTCCCCCTCTGGGTACCCCTCTGGGTTGCGCTGTTGTGTGTTCGCTTCATGAGTAGACACTGACACTCTAGCCTGTGTGCACCCTATAGATATAGTACTTCATCGACAATGGGGACTAGTTTTTCCAAGGCCGTCCATAGATCAGGGTCTAGGGTAAAACCACCCTCGTTCAGACAGAGGAGTCGAGCAAAAAAGGCGCCGCGGAAAATGTAGACGTCGTCACACAGGTGAATGCTATCACCGTCGAGGTCACCCAACAACACGCGTTTCAAGGTAGTCCAGCCTTCCGGTGACAAAGAGACGCGCGCTTTGGGTTCAGACGTACACCAACACCTACGTCCGCTATCGATGAGGTCCACTCGTTTGGGGTACAACAATAGGGTGCAGCCAGGTGTAAGAGTCCGGGTAGCCACAGAGTTCGCGTCGGGGTGCAGTAAGTCGTGGACGTCGGGGATAATAGTTTTCAGCGCCTGCCATAATGCAGGACGGAGTGTGATATGGGGACCACCACGCTGTTCTAACCGGGGAAAAAAAGAATCATCTCTATCACTTCGTAGGTAGACACCCACTCCCACGTGCATGAAATCGACTTCGGGCTCTTTTCCCTGTAACAACCGTGTCAATAGAGTCCACCCTGCTAGGGCTAAACATAGCTTCACCTCTCGGGGTTGTTCTTCGATGAGCTGCAGGTGATTGTCATGGACGATCAGGGTGACGTGGTTGGTCAGTTGGAACAACGCAAGCTCTCCATCTGCTCCGTGCGCTCCCATGGTGGTGAATGACAAAACACCGACTAGGGGGGCCTGTATATATCGCTGTGCAGGGGTTTATACTACACCCTGTCAGTGCCAAGTGGACTCACCTATACTCCCTGCAAAATAAGGGGTTGGGTAATTTTTTATACCATAATGTGCCCCTATGGGGTATAATTAACTCCTAGTCCGTAACCGTACACGTTACAGTTTTTTCATGTGTTCGTGTCTCTCTATCCTAATCCGTACCCGTACACGTTCTGGTTTTATTTTTCCATCTCCCTTCACCCTTCGTGAATGTCCGTGATCACTCGGTAGTGTCATGTTAAATTAACCCCTAGTCCGTAGCCGTACACGTTATAGTTTTATTTTTTTCGTGCCTCTCTATGCTAGTCCGTACCCGTATACGGACTAGCATAGATTTTTATTTTCCATGGCCCCACCTTCGTCAAAGTCCGTGATCATTCGGGGGTGTAATGGTATAGAGATACGAATTGATTTAACCTAGGAATTTGCTACACCAATTTTGTGCAAAAAGAGAGGATTGTAAGTTAACCCAGGAGGCATGACCCGGGCCTTATTGGGCCAATCAGCGACGCGTATATCAACCAATGGTGAGGCCGGAGATAGAACCAATGAAAGAGGTTTGCGCCGTTTAAACAGCCAATGAAAATCTACTCTATATTCAGTATAAAACCCAGGGACGCGTGGGGAAAGCTTCATTCAAACCCTTTTTCTCAAGCTCACAACACCGTATCGACAGATCCAAGAAATCATGAATAGAGTGGCCAAGATGTGCACGGGAGGCGGGAAGTTGGCGGCCCAGGCCAAGCTGGAAAGGAAAGAGAGAAGACAGAGGGAGAGACTGGGGAGAAATATAGAGGCATTTTGAATGAAAGAGATTACAAGCGTCTAGTCCGTCATTCATAATCCAGCCGTCGTCCATTAGAGAATATCCGCGTCCATAATCCAAAGACCTATTCCATTTCCATATAACAGTTTTAGCACCAAATTCAAAAAGACAAAAGTATACATAAACATAGGCTTGTTTCCTGCAAGAGAGAAGCGGTCAACAATTTTCAATGATCCAGAGATGGACGAGAAGGAACATCAATTTTACGCCGCTGTCGTGGGCGGCGTTGTATTACGCCGTCACACGGGCACTGACTACCTTTGCCGGGGAAAATTGGATTTCTTCTCTCCGCCAGGCCCTGAACGAGGAAGAGAGACAGATCCAACAACAACAACAACAAAGCCAGCCGGAATTCGTCAACATTGACGAATTGCCGAGAATACCACCACCGACATTGCTGGATGATCTACCCTCGGTACCAGACGACGCTGAACAACAGCAACAGCCTGGGCGGTACTTTTTACAGCCTGGTCGGTACTTTTCCACCAGTTTGGAGTAGACAGGCAAACTCCCCCTGAATAAAACAGGGTAAACAAATTGACCTTAACGGCCCTTGTCAGGGCCACCCCAATCTTACGAAAGGGGAACTTCTAACGTGGCACATTCAATTAAATTCAGGTCATACATGGGTGAATCTCCTCTCCTCTATATTCTATGATTACCAATCTCCAACCCCCCAAAAAATCCCTGCCATCAACGGTTCTTTTCAGGGCCAACCCCTAGCCTTCCAAACACATAAGACCCTTTTTCAGTGTTCAGGGCCAACCCCTAGCCTTCCAAACACAAAAGACTCTTTTCAGTTTTCAGGGCCAACCCCTAGCCTACCAATGCAAAATCTCCTCTCCTCTATGATTACCAATTTCCCACACCTCACCACAAAAAAAAAAAAATTCACACTCGCCTTTTTCCGGGACTACTCGGTAGTTCTCAATCTCCTCGCCTCTATGATTACCAATCTCCCACACCTCACAACAACAAAATTTTTACACTCGGCTTTTTCCGGCACTATTCGGTATATTATTACCGTACATTCATACTAATAGTGTTTTTTTTATTTTACCTGGGCGCTGTTAGTAGGAAGTTCCCATTTACTAAGTGTTATTTACCTATTGTTACCTAGGTGTGTGCATGTGCAGGAGTTGGTGGGTTTTTTTGGTGGTTTTAATTAGAAGCTTGCTCTTTCGAATATAATTGGGGGTCCTCATAAGGACCGTTAGGAAGGTGTAAGGGGTTACACCGATCGGAACAGGTTTTCTCGCCTCTGGTTATACACGGGACATTTCAACGCGACGAGTGTACACGCTATGGGCTTGTAAGTGGGCGTAGGCACTGGTCTTCCTGCATGTCTGTTAATACAGCGAATACATAACGCTTGGTGTCCACATGGAAATATAGCGTATTTGACGTAGCGACTACTGCATTGGACACAGGGTAAATACTGTGCCGCTTCCCATGTTGTGTCTCGCTCCAGTCTTCTTATTTCGGTACAGTAGTACTCAAGATATTGCTGCTGTAAAATAGCCAGCTCTTCTTTTTCTTGTTCTTTTTTTTCTCTTTCTGTTTCTTGGGCTTCTTCCAACTCATCTTGTAATTGCTGCTGTAAAATAGCCATCTGTTCTTTTTCTTGTTCTTTTTTCTCTTTCTGTTTCTTGGTCTTCTTCCAACTCATCTTGTAGGAGTTGAGCAATCTGTTCGTCCTCGGTAGGATAGACGTAGGGACTCACGTAGGGACTATTGTCCACTCCATCCATGAATTCACCGGTTGCTTCTTGGCCTTGGGCTTGTTCTTGATGTTGTTTGAACACATCTTGTAGGACTCGTTCAAACCGTTCGTGTTGGGAGTACTATTGGCGGTGACATCTCCATCCGCTGCCTCTTCTTCTTCTCCTTCTTCGTCGTCTTCAATATCGATGAATTCACCCGTAACATGGTGAAGATACTGTCGCTTTTGTTGTGAAACTGGGGTGAAAGTATCGCCGCCCTCTACCGGTTGGTGTTCTTGTTCATCATCTTTGAATAGCTCTTCTAATATGTTGTCAAGTCATGACTCGTTAATAATATTGTGCGCTCCATCAATATCCATGTGTTGAGCCATGATGTAGTTCAAAATGAATGGATAGACACTGCGCGCTTTTTATAGTCTAACCGTAGAGTGCCCGTATGAGATCTTCATCGTCTGTTGCTTCATCATCATCCTCTTCTCCCATAGCGTCCCTTATTTCTCTGTCTTGTTGTGCGCCTCTCCGCCTCAAAGCTTCAGCAATATGAGCTTCATGAACACGCTGCAAGCTCGTAATGATTGTAACATGTTCGTTGTCTTCTCCACTTGGGCGAATCCGTTCTCTATGTTCTCTAGGATCTTGTTGGTTCATCGTGTTGAATAGCGTCCGTCTAGTAGGATTAGCCATGATGCATGGATAGCAGACGAGATACTGCGCGCTTTTTATAGTCTAACCGTAGAGTGCCCGTATGAGCGCGCGGACGTCAGCGAAATCTTCTCCCTCAAGCCTTGTGCTGGCCCAGGTCCGCTGAAAATTTTGTGTTTCTTTTCCATCTTCAAACCGGTCTCATTTTGCAATAAATGCGAGTTGACGTGTAAAACTTATTTCAACTTGAACTTTGGGAACTTATAGTGTATCGTTGAAAAATTCAGAAGGCTAGCGGCAGGCTAACCCTATATTTTTAATGATTTTGTCGATTTTAGACCCGTATGGTTATGGGAGTGGTGGTGTGGAAAACCCGGTAAATTTGAAAAAAATCGGTTTACCTCCGTAAAAACACTTTAGGTGTGTTCCTCACATCCTTATAATGTCACCCTGAAAATTGGAGCCGGTTTAACGAAGAAAAAGTAGGAATTTTTGTCTTATCACTCTGGCTACGGTAACACAGCCATAGCTGTACACGCATTCGGCTCCATATTGTAGAGTGCAGCGAGAAGATTTCGATGACGTCCGCGCCCCTCAGCCATTGACACGCATAGCTGTACACGCATTCGGCTCCATATTGTATAGTGCTGTGTTACCGTAGCCAGAGTGATAGGACAAAAATTCCTACTTTTTCTTCGTTAAACCGGCTCCAATTTTCAGGGTGACATTATAAGGATGTGAGGAACACACCTAAAGTGTTTTTACGGAGGTAAACCGATTTATTTCAAATTTACCGGGTTTTCCACACCACCACTCCCATAACCATACGGGTCTAAAATCGACAAAATCATTAAAAATATAGGGTTAGCCTGCCGCTAGCCTTCTGAATTTTTCAACGATGCACTATAAGTTCCCAAAGTTCAAGTTGAAATAAGATTGCCACCTTCAACACGTCAACTCGCATTTATTGCAAAATGAGACCGGTTTGAAGATGGAAAAGAAACACAAAATTTTCAGCGGACCTGGGCCAGCATAAGGCTTGAGGGAGAAGATTTCGCTGACGTCCGCACACTCATACGGGCACTCTACGGTTAGACTATAAAAAGCGCGCAGTATCTCGTCTGCTATCCATGCATCATGGCTAATCCTACTAGACGGACGCTATTCAACACGATGAGCCAACAAGATCCTAGAGAACATAGAGAACGGATTCGCCCAAGTGGAGAAGACAACGAACATGTTACAATCATTACGAGCTTGCAGCGTGTTCATGAAGCTCATATTGCTGAAGCTTTGAGGCGGAGAGGCGCACAACAAGATAGAGAAATAAGGGACGCTATGGGAGAAGAGGATGATGATGAAGCAACAGACGATGAAGATCTACCAGAGGTGGAGTGGTTAAACAGTAGTAGACCCCCAGCAACTACAGCTTCGATGGCTACCACAACGACGGCTACCACAACGACGGCTACCGCAACAGGAATAACAACACCACCACCTCTAGCAGAGATCGTCCGCCTGAACGAACAGATTGACGAATTAGAAGAAGACAAGTCTAAACTACGTGTACAACTGACTAAGGAACAGCAAAGATCCACCTGTACCGTGTGTCAAGACGAAGAGACGACGTACGCCTTTTCCCCTTGTGGTCACCTGTGCCTATGTTCCGTATGCTTGCTATCCCTAACATGTATAGGGGGTTCGTGCCAGTGCGCCGAGACAGAGGAGCTTCATTTGAAGATACGATGCCCTGTGTGTCGGACGTGGGTATCAGGCGTGAAAAAAATATTCCGCCCGTAACAGTGTGATGACGCTGTTCTTTCCAAAGTCCCTTTTTAGGGCCACCTATTTACACCCGAAAGGGGGAAACTTTCTAACTAAAAGCACAAAAAAACACCAGCTCCCTCACCAATATGAAAACATAAGGTCTTCACCACAGTAGACTCTTAGTGTTGAATTTTTTAATACAATTATCTTTGCAAAGAATGAACACTAACACACATTTGAATTTCTACTATTTTTATTAACACAGTAGAATGAACATAAGATCTTCACCACAGTAGACTCTTGGTATTGAATTTTTTAATACAATTATACGCTATCAAGGCGCTTAAATGAACATAGAATGAACATTGAATTAACATAGAATGAACATAGAATGTAGGAATACGGTGATGTCTGAATGTTTATGCAACAAGACTTGTGTGAAATGTTCAATATTTATGCAACAAGACTTGTTTGAACTCGTCATTGTCTTTCTGCCCCTAGTGCACGTAGATGAAGGTGGCAATCTGTTCACGTGGAATTCTGGGTGGACAGGCAGCTTCCAATGCCTCGGCAATTTGCACCTCGTTCACGCCCTGTAGTCCCTCAGTCATTAGCGCGTCTGATGGTATACTATTGTCCACACACGTATGCGTGTTGAAGAGCCCGTTCTTGTTCCCACAGCCTGCACATTGCTGGATACGCAAGTGTCGAATGCAGGGTCTGAGATGATTCAGGAATGTGTCGATGTACTTCTTATAAATATACTCAGTCACCTGGTCAGACAGGACTTCATGAATTTCAGCTGTGAGACTCTGCAGCTTCCGCCACGTAGGTATTTGCAGGGTGACACCCTGAGGTAAAGGAATACGCTTTTGCGTATCTGCCCTCAACTTCCATTTACGAATATACACCAGCATCATGTTGTTGAACATAGAACAGGAGAGAAAGATGTCGTCACCCACATAAAATTTCGCTTCGTCGCTCCCCTGGTGGTCAATGACCGCATCGATGGCGTAATAAATGGCCTGTACTCTTATCCAGGTGTCCAACGTCAAGGCGATATGCTTAGGCGGTTTGTCGTCCCAGGCCGGTGCGTTAAAATGCACTTCCTCTTCTTTGACACTCACAGTTAAATAGGGAGAGAGCTCCCAAGTTTTCGTCTGGGCCGCCTGGTAGGCCTGCTGGATAATGTCATTGATCTCCTGCACAGACATAGGAAGTAGCACCTCTTCCTTCGCTTGCTCAGGCACTTGCTGGGGCACTGGCTGAAGCACTTGCTGAGGTATTTCTAAAGGCGTAGTCGGGGACGTTTGGTAGGTGGACCGGGTTTGGCAGGTAGACCGGACTCTTGGTGCGTACGTTTGGTAGCTGTACGCCCTTCGGCGATGTCCATGTCCATGACTAAGATATTATCTTCTGAATCCTGGGCTTGAAGTAGATCTGCGATTCCTTCATTTCCCGTCTTCTTCAGCGCCTCCACGAAGGCTTGAAATGCTAAGGGGCCACGGCGCAGTAGATCGCCGATGAGGGCTCTGTTTTGTCGTGAAGTGGTCTTCTGCGCCATGATATCTTCGACACCGGGTTTAAGGATTATGTTTTCCACCATAAGCAGATCACATAGTTCGGCCACATGCTGCATCTCATCAATGAGACGAACACGGTGCTGTAGAAGCTTAGCTCGGTGGGATGACTCCATGACTGTGGGCTCAGGCTGGTGAGTAGCTGCTATGGTGAGATAGGCTGGTGAAGTTCCACTGGTAAAATGAAAATCTTCTCCACGTCTCATGCTGCAGTGAGGCCCCGGCAAATAGCTCCTCTCGTCAGAGTGGTTCAGGCTGGTCAGGTAGGTTGGTCAGGCAGGCTGGTCAGGCAGGCAGGTGAGATGGCTCCGTTCGGCAGGCCGATGAATGCACCAACTCCCTAAAAATTTCCCCCTTTTATACGTTTTTTCGTGACATTCGGGTGTTTTCGGTATTCTCCGTGTGTCTTTTCGGTATTCTCTGGGTCTTTTCGGTCACCTCCGTCACTCTCCGGTGATCACATTCGGGTCTTTTCGGTCACCTCCGTGTGTCTTCGGTCACCTCCGGGTCTTTTCGGTCACCTCCGGCACTCTCCGGTGATCACATTCGGGTATTTTCGGTCACCTCCGGCACTCTCCGGTCACTTCCGGGTATTTTCGGTCACCTCCGGCACATCTTCACGGACCTCAACGAACTCGCCATGCCTCTTCGGTCATCTCCGTGTCTCTTCGCACACCTCCGTCACATCTCTCGGTACCTCCCGCCACATCTTCACGGACCTCACCGAAAAGACACGGAGGTGAACGACATTGTGGGAAAAACCTCACAGACAGATCAGTACAAGCTCCCACGGACCTGACCGAAGAAATACGGAGGTGAACGACATTGTGGGGAAAAACCCCAGTACATGTTCCTCTCACCGAAAAGACACGGAGATGAACGACATCCCCACAGACAGGTCAGTACATCGCCTATCATCCTCACAAGTCACGCCCCATTCACCCAAACCGGAAGTGACGTCATACAGACGTCACGCTCCATTCACCCAGACCAGAAGTGACGTCATACGGGACAGCGCCCCCTGGTGGATGCAAGAGTTACCTCCCTGGAAAATCAGCGCCCCCTGGTGGATGCAAGAGTTACCTCCCTGGAAAACGCATGCCTTCGTGCCGTCTCCCTACTACTGACAACTCTTAAAACTTCAAAAGACCTCCAGCTGCCATTTTCCATTACCTGCTTCGTTCGCCTCAACCTCTCCGCGACGTGGTTACATTGTATCCCAGAATGCACTTTCCTCTCTCAGAGGGTTGTTTCCCCTCCCACCGTGGATAATGGCAGACCCGACCAGAACGACGTTACGTTACCAAGCCTGTCTGTGACGTCACTGAAAAGACAATCGGCTTCGGTGACGACGTTGACTTTGTTTATTTAAGAAATAAATGTTAGTTTTCTGTTCTCTAACTGTCCGGATAATGGATGGTAAAACGGAATTGCCTATTGTTTTGGGACGAAGCCGCAAGCTGAGTCCTAAAACATACAGGCAATTCCGTTTTACCATCCATTATCTTGGCAGTTAGAGGACGGAAAAGTAACATTTATTTCTATTCTAAAGCATCTTTTACAAATGTTATCAATGCTAAATAAAGGAATAAATGTGGTCATAGTACTCATTTGAAATTCAATTTACCCCTGACAACAAACTCTGATAGACCCGTCCAAATAAGCTTTTCTGGCGTTCCACTGGGGTCGGTCTATTCTCTCAGGCGAGGGGCGTGGAGGAGCGGGGGGGGGGGGGGGTGTTGAAACTCAGGGAACGATATTCCTGTATTTCAGTGCAGAGACAATGTTTACTCTCGTTTAAAAAATTACAGACATCATGTGGACGCGATCTTGTGTGCGATGAAGAATCATTTACACCAGATTCCAATAATTATCCCACACCGATTACGGCGTTGATCTGTACGACCTCGAGACAGTTGCCATCACCGTTTTACTGACTCCGCCCTCGAGCAGCCAAGCCGACACAAGAGCACTACCGAATGATTGTGATGGATTCTGAAAATTCTGGAGGATTTTTTATTACACGAGATAAGATATACACTCCCTGAAATTTTCTGCCGAGTTGCCGAGCAATTTTCAGCCTCATATATCAACATAACTTAGCTAAAACAGGCGCATCGCCTCCTGTGAACAACGGTCCGACGGAAAGCTATATTTGAGTGACAGCTGTCATCAATGCAATGTTGCGATTTCTGCACGTGCGTCATTCATAAATTCACTACAATTGTCACGACCTCGGATATACAGACTCAGCGAAACGAAATAATTCGCATTTGTAAGCCTTTCGAGTCACAAAACTAACTGAAAACAGATAATATAGTCAATAATCTATTGAAAGTCGAAAATCGCGAGTAATTCTCGCATATAGCCATTTACTATGAAGCAGACTGTGCGATAACCTATTCACCCCGTCCAAATCGTATTTGGAATAGGCCCATTTTGGAATAGAGTCACGCCGGAAAGTATGGTGTTCTATTTGTGCCAATTTGATCTCGCGCGTCGACTTGCAAAAGTCGACGCACGACGCACGACGCGCGACGCGATAAGTCGACGTCGTGTTTTGAAACGCGACGTCACCCTTTCCGTCGCGCGACTTTTACAATGTTAAAGAGATAGGCCAAAACTCGACGTCGTGTTTCAAAAGTCGACGTCGCCTTTTGGCCTATCTCTTAGCATTGTAAAAGTCGACGCGCGACGCGCGACGGAGAGGGCGACGTCGCCTTTCAAAACGCGACGTCGACTTTTCGCGTCGCGCGTCGTGCGTCGCCTTTTTGAAGAATAAGATCTCGACGCGTGACGCGCGACGGAAAAAGTCGACGTCGCGTTTTAAAAGGCGACGTCGTCCTCTCCGTCGCGCGTCGTGCGTCGAGTTTTATAATGTTAAAGAGATAGGCCAAAACTCGACGTCGTGTTTCAAAAGTCGACGTCGACTTTTGCCCTATCTCCTAACATTGTAAAAGTCGACGCGCGACGCGCGACGAAGAGGGCGACGTCGTCTTTCAAAACGCGACGTCGACTTTTTCCGTCGCGCGTCGCCTTTTAAAAAGTCGTCGCGCGTCGCCTTTTGGTTTACAAAAGTGCGCATGTCTGGGGAGCATGTATTTCTATAAAGTTCACAGCTGTGATTTTCGATTCTTGTAGCTCCTGACCGGTGTTGGTAATTTGGTGAGAATTTACTGCAAGATAGCAAGAATGACAAGATATTTTGCAAGCATGGACACTATGTAAAACATAATATATTTGTTTCGCTGTCTGAAATGTTTTTTTTGCTGATGAATTTTCGAACACTGGTACCTGTATTCCACAAAATGCACACCCCTCAATCGAGAGGACAATTCGCATCTATTAAATGTGTTACTATTTCGCCGGACTAATACGTAAATTAAATTCAAGTTTCCAATAATGAACAAAAGCGTATGTAAGTAACTGTTTTGCAGGATTAACAGTAACGACTGGAAAACAGAGGGAAAATAATTAATCGCTTGTGTAGCTTAATGGAACTGTGAGATCTTACATTCTGGAGACATCATGATGAATGTCTCCTGATAAAACGCGCCACGTTGCATTTTATCTCGAATCATACAAACCATTTTAGACTAGTGACTATATGCTGTCAAAGTAAAGGTGAGGTGTGGGGTCATTTTACTTTCGTTTTCGGCCGGAAAACAGTAAGATCCCACATTTTCTTTGAGCTACACAAGCTATTAATTAGTTTTTCTCTGTTTTCCAGTCGTTACTGTTACTCCTGCAAAACTGTTACTTACATAAGCTTTTGGTTCATTATTGGAAATTTGAATTTATTTTACGTATTAGTCCGGCGAAATATGAACACATTGATAAGCTAATAGATGAGTATTGCCCTCGCGATGGAGGGGTGTGCATTTTGTGGAACACAGGTACCAGTGTTCGAAAATTAATCAGCAATATAACATATCTGACAGCGAAACAAATCAATTATGTGATACATAGTTTCCATGTATGTTAAATATCTTGCCATTCTTGCTTTGTTACAGTAAATTCTCAGCAAATTACCAACACCGATCAGAAGCTACAAGGATCGGAAATCGCAGATGTGATTTTTTTTTCGTTCGAAATTAACACCCCAAAACACAATACAACTAGACAATAAGAGACAGAACAAGACTATATGATACGATACAATACAATAAAATGCAAAATAATACCATACATTACAATACAATATATTACAATTCAACATATTACAACTCAATACATTACAAAACAATACAATTCTAAACAATACCATACCATACAGTACGGTGAAATATACCGTAATACAACATATCACAGTAAAAACACACATACACCTTTACATAAAAGAAGAAAGTTAACAGAGATTGTGAATTTTATATAATACGTTTGTACAACGTATAGTGGCAAACTTCAATTGATAATTTCATTGATAATTTATTGTGTCTCGTGAACAATATGGAATACATGCTCCCCAGACATGCGCACTTTTGTAAACCAAAAGGCGACGCGCGACGCGAATGTCCGTCGCGCGTCGATTTTTTAAAAGTCGACACGCGACGCGCGACGGAAAAAGTCGACGTCGCGTTTTGAAAGGTGACGTCGCCCTCTCCGTCGCGCGTCGCGCGTCGACTTTTACAATGTTAGGAGATAGGGCAAAAGTCGACGTCGACTTTTGAAACACGACGTCGAGTTTTGGCCTATCTCTTTAACATTATAAAAGTCGACGCGCGACGCGCGACGGAGAGGGCAACGTCGCCTTTTAAAACGCGACGTCGACTTTTTCCGTCGCGCGTCGAGTTTTGATTCTTCAAAAAGGCGACGCACGACGCGCGACGCGAAAAGTCGACGTCGCGTTTTGAAAGGCGACGTCGCCCTCTCCGTCGCGCGTCGACTTTTACAATGCTAAGAGATAGGCCAAAAGGCGACGTCGACTTTTGAAACACGACATGGCCCTATCTCTGCCCAACATTGTAAAGAGAACGCAACGACGTCGCGTTTCAAAACACGACGTCGACTTTTCGCGTCGCTCGTCGTGCGTCGACTTTTGCAAGTCGACGCGCGAGATCAAATTAGCACAAATAGAACACCATAGGAAAGGGTACTATATCGTCCAATATAGGACAGCAATCTCCTTATGCTTTCTATGCTAAGATCAAGCAGATGCTTTAGAATTTGCGTTAGAAACTTGTGTTCTCTCGGAATGTATTATATAGATCTTGTTCAGCGCTAAAAGGGTTTCAATAATTTCATGCATTCCATACGTCGATGAAATGGAGTCGCATCAACACTAATGTGTCGGTGTACCGTAAAAACCGGCTCATACAAATATATTAACCCTATCTGTGCTGGGGAAAGGACGATTTCTGAGCGAAATCTCACGCACAGGCTGACTTACTCTGTATAAAATAAAATTTCCTATCCACAACTTTTTCGCCAATATATCGCCACTTATATCTCACAACAGTACGTGAAACGTTCACTTTACCCAGACTTATTTTGAATCATGATTCTAAAACGCAAATGTGAAAAAAATCACCATGTCAATATTTCACACTTGATGTTGGCCGCGTTGGCCTATGTTGGTAGGCCGATTGATCAACATAGTTATGAGTGTGGCCCCAAATTAACATCACATGTATTAGCAAGGTGCTTTATGGTTGGGTATGGATCGATTGAAATTCGGAGATAAAAATTCTAAAAAATATTTTGCATGCCATATGCCAAGTTTCACAGTTGAGAGAAAAATCAGCGCCAGTAGATTCCAAACGTCGCAGATATTTTACCGGTACACACTTCTAAACTCCCATACACGTTATACTCCTCATTTAGCGAACATTTATAATTTAAACTGCTGGACTACTTCTAGTTATTGTATTGTATAATCCTATCTCATTTTCACACAATATTCACGTTTAATACGAAGCTGCGCATCTGAAAACCCCTCGGCTCTGGGCGCCAGCCATTCATAATGTATTCAATTTGAAGCAAGACTTCAGGAACACCAAGCAGTCAAGTGACAAATATACAGATTATGAAAAAATTTGCCATTAGAAATGGCCTCTAAGGTTTATGTCCAATCAGAGAAGTCCGTATTCATTGCATAAGTCTGTTGATGCATCGATGATGTATACCAAATTTTGTCATAGAGCATTTGAAAATTATCAGAGATAGAGATCATTAATGATTTCGCATAAATTAAAGATGGCCGCCCATCCTTCCCACCACTCAGAGAAACTGATGTGGTTATTCATTGCAAGTGTCTTGATACATGGGTGCTGTATACCAAGTTTCATATAGAACACTGAAATGGTATCAAAGATATACATCATCAAAGATTTTGCATAAATTAAAGATGGCCACCAAGGTTTCCGCCCAATCAGAAACACCAGAACTGCCATTTAGCGTAAGTCTATTGATGCGTCGATGATATATGCCAAATTTTACATCGAGCACTCGAACGGTATCAGAGATAGAGATCATTAATGATTTCGCATAAATTAAAGATGGCCGCCCATCCTTCCTGCCACTCAGAGGAACTGATGTGGTTATACATTGCAGGTCTCTTGATACATCGATGCTGTATACCAAGTTTCGTATAGAACACTTGAATGGTATCAAAGATATATATCATTAAAGATTTTGCATAAATTAAAGATGGCCGCCAAGGTTTCCACCGAATCAGGGAAACTGGTTTGGTCATTCCTTTGAAGTTTCTTGATGCATCGATGATCTATACCAAGTTCACACACGGAACAGTGAAATGGTACCTAAGATACACAAGATTAATGATTTCGCATAAATTAAATATGGCCGCCAAAGTTTCCAACCAATCAGGTCCAGATTCAATAGGGTTCTGGGTCATGAGCATATGGATGTGCAGTGCAAGTTTGGTGTGCCTAGGGTAAGTCGTTCTAAAGATATCTTGGTAACGAGAAAGCTGTGATGGTTTCGCATAAATTAAAGATGGCTGCCAAAGTTTCCAACCAATCAGATCCAGATTCAATAGGGTTCTGCGTACGGATGTGCACTGCAAGTTTGGTGTGCCTAGGGTAAGTCGTTCTGAAGATATCTTGGTAACGAGAAAGGTGTGACGGACGGACGGACAGACGGACAGACGTACATGACGACGACAATACCCTTCGGCCAAATTTTGGCCGAGGGGTAAAAAGTTAAGATGTTGCCGCCTGACCACGACAATGGCAGACTCGGCCAGAACGACGTTACGTTACCAAGCCTGTCTGTGACGTCACTAAAAAGACAATCGGCTTCGGTAACGACGTTGCATTTGTTTATTCTGCGTTAGAAACTTGTGTTCTCTCGGAATGTATTATATAGATCTTGTTCAACGCTAAAAGCGTTTCAGCAATTGCGTGCATTCCGTACGTCGATGGAATGGAGTCGCATCAACAATAATGTGTCGGTTTACCGTAACGAGCGGCTAACCCTAACCGGGCTGGGAGAAGGACGCATTGTGACGTTACGAAACCATAGTACTGAATGTGCCTCTTGACTGCGCTGTGCACAATCTAGCCCCAGAACTCAATTTAGCTGCGAAAACTGAACTCTGGCCTAGTGGATTTCTGGGAGTGGAAACGGAAACGTCGCACCTGTTTGTTTACTTTCTTATTTATTCTACTTTTTATGTGTTTTGTACTCTGTCCCAAATGGGATACTCAGTACAATAAAGAATCTTATCTTATCATGCGCACAATTAATTTTCGGCGGAACCAATCTCGCATTCGTCTATTTCCGTATTGGCGGAAATTAGCCCAGTGACTGATTTCTAGGGATAGATCGCTATTATTCAAATAAACATAGAAATAGTTTTGTATAATTCGAATGAATTATGTTCGTTTGGTTAAAATTAACTGAATTTAAAAATAAAATGCGCCCGGATCTCTCGATTATCAAAGGCACTATTTCGTAGCCGGCTCACTGCGTGATCGTCATACGCTCCCCACCGGTGGGGATTTGTGCGTTCTATGTGAGAGGCTCGTTCCGCCGATACGGAAATAGCCGAACGTGAGATTGCGCTGCATGTGCATTGCACAAATGGTCATTTTGGATACTGTCGAGTCATCTTAAATAGCCGTATATGAAAATGCTTTGTCGTCGGGCAACAACAAAGACACGACCGTAAGAACGTTGCTAGACTGTGACATCACTGACGAGAACGTACGTCGGTTTTGGTCACGCCGGTGTCTCTTTAATTCCGACAGCTTTTCGCTATTAGAACAGCGCTGCTTATTCTCACCGCAACGTACCGGTATCCAGACTAATATTGAGGACCGGTACCCGTAATTTTATGCGTTTAATAGTTTCAAGAAAACCGGCTTAAAATTAAAGGAAATCAATACATTCAATACTATTTCACGCTCAACGTCAGGCGAGCAGTCAGTATACAGGAACATTATAATGTTGTTGGGTCGACAGCATCGGAACCGGTATTTGAGTTCTTGTACCGAGGGTTATATCGGAGAACAGAAAACCGGCCACAGCGATTGGACCATATTCAACTGTGATAACCCATATGTTGTGGCACGTATTTTTCGGTGAAACAAATATTCAATTATTTACAGATTTCTCATTTATCAATAACGTTTGAGCACTTTGTGTGTGTATATAAAGGATATAATAGAGATCAAGGTTATTATGAAATGTTGTTAATTCCAAGCAGTTTAGTTTTTGCTGTAACCTATAACCACACATGCACGAGACGTCAGGATGGCGTATCTTCGGTCTTGTGTGTATGATAGTCATCAACGGATTAATGGAAAACGGTTGAAATTAAAAACATTACATCATCTTGTTGAACCAATTCACTAATTTGCCTATCTTCACCGGTGTAGAATTCCTGGATAAAACTATACTGACAACTGAGCATACATATGGTATTTCGATCTCCAGTTTTAAATCACCAAAGCATTAATTATCATGACGTTAATATTATTTCCATCACACACTGGGGGAATATGATACTATTTCAGATTATAACATCTCGTGCCAGTTCTTCGGAAAGAAAATCACTCTTATTCATACAACACCTAACACGCGGGAATGTATGAAAACGAAGTCCATTACGACCTAAGACAGAATTGCTAACTTGTATCGATTCACGTAGAACGGTGTTGAGCTACAGTGCTGGTGAATACAATGTTGTCATTCTACCACTGTTATCGAGGCAAATGCCGAGTAACTGCAGTTATATCGGGAATCAAGCATTATAAAAAGTGGAAATATATATATGCGGCAATCATCGTCGGAAATCCCCACACCTCCATACAAAATAGAAACCCACAAGAAATGCGACGAAATATGACAGAGAAAAATACTGTGTATTCCGGCCATATGAAACAATTAGTACAGATGTGAGTTATCTACACTGTAAATGTGGCGTATAGGATTTAAACACCATCATGACACGTTTAGGTCTAAACGTGTTTAGGAAAGTGTTAAAAATCGATACACATTTTTCTTTCGACACATCACAAATTAAACACGTTGTGAATATAAACACATTCCGCAACACATAAGTATATGACATGTTTAGCATTTAAACACATTTCATGGATCTTAACACATTCCTAATCACATTCCTAAACGCGAATATTTTAGGCGCTTAACTCAGAACACAATCCTAAACACAATAGAGTAGCACAAAGCATGACATGTTTAGCATTTAAACACAAATTGTCGGATATCTTCAACACATTACTAAACGCATATTTCATGTGTTTAATTCAAACACACAAACCTAAACGTAATATTGTGTTTACATGGCGTGACAAATTTACATATTTTGTATTTGACTTCATTCGTTAGCTGCTTGCCCTAAAGTATGTGAAAATACGCCTAGGAGCATTCAAATACAGATAGATAGATAGATAATTTATTTGCATATTTATGCCCGAGGGCTAAAAGCAATACAATACAAACATATAAGACACAAGTACACATTGAAAATCTCTACAGTTACATTTTAAGACATAGAAACAAATGCAGACGATTTGTACGGTTATACTAGACCAGTACTCTAACATTACGCAGTAGTAGGCATATGGCCATGTTTAGTCGACAGAAGAGATGTATTAGGCCTAACACCCCAAAGACTCATTACGTCATAATTGAGAAGCATTCATAAATAAATTTTGCTACAGAAGTTACAATGGGTTGCGAAAATCGCAGACATTAACCAAATAAACATATCATTTGTGTTGTCCACTACATCAGGGATCATATTGGCAATGCTGTCAAACAGGGCTACTCTCTGTATCTTAAAACGAGAACATTTGAGTAGGAAGTGTGTTTCATCTTCAACTACCTGACAAGTGGCACATAGCCGTTGTTCCGGCGGGGTATTATTGTACCTTCCCTTTTCAATTTGTAGCTTATGTGCACTCACTCTGAAACGAGTTAGTGCCAAACGGTGATGTCTATTAGGTATTGAAAAGATGGCATATTCTGCTTTTAATTCTTTTTTAAATAGACAGTAGGATTGCAACTTACTGAATTTTGCAATTTGCTCTTTCCACCCCTCGGCAAATATGGATACTAATTTCTCTTTAATAAATCGCAAAGCTGATCTAGGGAAACAGCAGCTTTCCATTGCATGATTTCATCGTTGAGCTTTAGTTTTGAAATAGTTTTGTGAAGTCGTATAAACATCGACGACGGATTATTTTGTGTGCAGTGTAAAACAATTCGCGCAGTAATACAACACTTGTCTCGTCTGACGTCACACATTTGCGCGCGCGCGAAACGGGCACTTCTGCAGACGACAGAATCAGTGGATGTCGGATGTTGAACAGCAAGGTAAGAATCTTGTCTCGTCGATGTTATTTATGACAGAGATGTACAGTTTTATGCCTGTATCATTCATTTTATTAGCCGTTGAATTTGATGTGAGACAGATGTTGCGTATTAGGAAATCGGTAACGTATAAATGTAGTTTATGTTGGATAAAATGTCGATGTTTCGTCATCATGTCATAACAACAACAACAAGAGTCTGGGTTTTCACCAGTGTTATTGTAGGTGTGGCCCCCTAGGACCAGTATTTATTATACTACTGCTTCCTCATATGAACTTGATTATGCATGAATCTGATAAGCATTATGTATTGTATTCATGACTATGCATGTACATGTATTCGCTAATGTGTCCTCAGACAAACGTTCCTCCATTAAAAGCCTCTTATCGCTTAACCTTGACTTGGTGTGGGTAATTATGTCATAACAACAACAACATGTCATAATTTTGCTCGTCGCGACCGAGTAGGCCTTGACCTGCAATCTTCGAAGGTAAAATGAACAGCTATTTGTCAAGTAAATTTGGCGAACGTGGTTTTTTTTATCGCAATGTGGGGGGGGGGGGGGTATTTCATCGTAGTCTTTGATTCATTGTCATTCATAAATGTATTGTTCATTCGGCATGTTCAAATGTGGGCACTGTCATTGTGTTGTAGGAAAAGATGGGAAATAATTATATTCGGGAAAAGAAAAAAACTATTTATATTGTTATTAACATCAATTGGGGCGGAGATAGCCCGAAAACATCGGCTAAGGAGTCTATTTTTATTGTTGCTGAATCTGACTGCCACGCCCCCTTACCCTATATTACCTATCACAGCCAGAGTTTTTGAGTTAGGGTGGTGAGGGAATGGGGGGGGGGTATTTTTTATTTCACCGTAGTCTTTGCTTCATTGCCATTCATAAATGTATTGTTCATTCGGCATGTAATGGCCCAAATGTGGGCACTGTCATTGTGTTGTATGAAAATTTTGGAAATAATTATATTCCGAAAAAAAAGAAAGATATTTATATTTTTATTAACAACATCAGCAATATCAACGAAGACACCCAAGGGCAGACAAGCCATGGTGGTGACAGACCCTTGGTTTGTTGGATTTCCCTGTACCGTACACATTTTTTTTCGGGACACATGTAGTTTATGCTTTTTAGGCATGGAGTTATTACCCGTAGGCTAGCTATGCTTTTCTGTACTGGAGATAAATAAAGGTAGTTTTATAGGAACCACGGTAAGAAGCTTCGTTGAACTTTCTGGCAGATAGTGGCGGATTAGTTCTAACAGTTTGAAATCGTTTAGTATGATAGTACTACAGGTATTAACTTTTTCAATTTGCTCTGTTCATTTTCTGACCTGGCACTGTGACTATGTCACAGTACCTACGAAGGGTAGGCATTAGGACTCCGACGCGAACTAAACTCTTGGAAATCCCTCTCCCCAATCCCCAGTTGAATCCTGCCTATATTAAGTTGGGCACTGCCCAAGTCAGAATCAGCAATGATTTTCATCGAAAATCACCAGAAATTTTCATCAAATGTAGGTCAGTTCAGAACTTGCTGGTAACAGTCCCCTAATGCACCTTCATGCCAAAAATGAAGGTCCTAATGTCAACAGTTCTCCTTTTTTGCCGACGAAAGAATTCGGATGGACTGACTCGCTCACTGACTCACTCACTCATTACCTAACCATTTGCAAATGAGAGCCTACTTCGTAGGAATAAGGATACTGTGGACCAAGGTCACATTCTGCCAAAATTCTTACAAAGTTGTAGTGTTGGTCGAAGGTGTCAGAATGCATTTGTTCGCTCAGTCAATCACTGACAAACTACTCACTATAGTAAAACTGCCTGCATGCAACTATTTTCAGGATTTTGACTAGACGACTCCTCTGTACCTGTGGATAGACTATAGGGTGTCTCTATGTTGATATTACAGATCCAACTGAAAAGTGCCGGTTTTCCTTCTGCCACAGGCTTCTGTTGAAGGTTTGTAAATATATGATTTCCTGAGTAGGCGATGCACAAATTAATATTAAACTCAGTTTGTGGCGTCACAGCGTAGGGGATTCCAGGGGCAAATACAGGCCTGTTTTGCTACCCTTTAAAGGTGCCCAAATTACAGCTCATCTCCAAGAGTCCAAATTACAGACTTTTTGATTTCTTCCAGGATTGAAAAAGAATTGACCAGTTAACATCTGGGCATTCTGTGTTCTGTTTAGACCAACAAAAATCTGTTTGAGGACTTTGTAGACATCCAGGGTCTCATAACATGTAATTCCACTCAAGGACCTTAATTTAGCCCAAATTAGAGGGCTAGAAAGGGTGCCCAAATTAGAAAACTGTATTTGCCCCTGGATTCAAACATAATCGGAGCGGGGTGGGTTGGGGGGAGGCGGGGGACCTAATTCTTACTCAAATTTACCAACAGCCATTCAAGTGCACCTCTTGCCTCTTGTTGGCAATTTTTAAATCCCACTGTAATTAGTGTTAGAGTACCGGTACATATATTTTATGAAAATATTTCATATGATTTATCAAAACTTCAAATGCATGTTTAAAGAAGTATCTATCATCTCTTTATAGATGTATGGGAGATATTTTCTGGGTCAGTGAAAGTGACAACCCTTTTTTGACATTTCTGTTTTTACAGTTATGCCATATATATATATTTGGAAAGCTTGAATTACATATATTAATAATCCATCGAGTACAGTAATGGTGTTTCATACTCCCTTGAATAAATACATCCACATGATTGTAATCAAACAATACTGGTAATATGAGTTATACATGTATGCCTATTTATATAATATGTTAATATTTTTATAGAAGGAAGATGCCAAAATCAAAAGTTATGATGTACTGGGACACCTCACTCGAACAGAAGATGGTGTGAAGTATGCAAAGAGCTCCTGCAACACTACAGATCTAATTTGCAGAAAGGATGTAAGTACTGTTAATGAGAAATATGCACTTCTTTTGTTTGATTTTTAACTTTAGAGCCCCAAAGAACCTTATTCATTTGGAGATAAAAATACTGGCTTTCCTTGCCTTCCAGTTCTTTGTATAGCTTGCCCATGCAGCTGTAAAAGAACCATGAAACTCTAACTCCACCTGGGAAAGTTGTTGATTGTCAAACCATGCTTTTTCTTTCAATGTCAAGAAAAACAGACAGTGACTTCCAAGTATGCATTGCATAGTATGAATTGGTACCAAATAATGAAATTTAAAGAAAAAATCCTGATTGTAGGAAGAGAAGAGCTCATCAGAAGATAGCAAACATTCATTTTCATCCCCTGCAGTACTATGACCTAAATAATTTCTATACAAAAGGTCACTTCATCTATTCTGTTGAGAAGCATTTCTCTGGATAATTGAGTGCATTTCATATCCCATTTCACCAGTTGAGATGTAAAACTCTCAATCTGTGATTGCCTTATAGTGTAATTTGTATTAGGTATCCTTGTAGGAGTGGGTGAGTGTGTAGTAGGGTTTAGCGCCGTTTTCAACCTTGTTTTAGTCATATCACGACAGTGCCTACATGTACCATAACACGAGAGTGCTCACAGCTCCTATTACCCTGGACACTGATCAGTCCAGCCAGTAGCACCCGGTCTCCTGTCCAAGTATTGACCGAGCTTAACAATGCTTAACTTCAGTGATTTGACAAGAACCGGTGTGTTACCCTCGTAGGATTACTGTATTCTAGCTGTTAACTCATTCGGTACCGTAAGCGCCATAATTGGCGTCACAGATCTGGGCCTCCTCAACCCCATAGACGCCATATGGCGCAAAACATAACTGTCGTGGGAAAATAGAATTTTCATATCTAAGCATTGTCAAATGTAATTAAAGGCCTATATGTTTATGAAGCTTATTTTCTCACGTAACAATTTCTGAAATTTGGATTTGACTAACAGAGAAATTATTTCAAGATCGTTGTTTGAAAACGCAGATAAAAAATAAAATCACGAAAATTTCCAAAATGAAGTCGGCCGTATACACCACCGTTGGAATTCTTATTTTCCTGGTCTGTTCAGGAAGAAATATCACGTAAACCATACATATATCGAAAGATAAGATCGCTATCTATCCGATTATATATAAAGCATTTTCGTATTGAATGAAATATATAACGAAATAAAACTATAATCCGAGAAGAGATCTTTGAGAACATCGCGCATTTTCGGCAGACATTTGCAAATGTTCAAATACCTGGAAGAATCATACGATTCCTTGAGAAATCTGACGAATTCACGAGATATTTTCTGTCAAATTTTCTGTCAAGGTACAGGTATATATCCATTGTTGAGAATTCCTACGATCGTATACGTTTGGTAAATTTATTTCCCAAATATTTCGCTATTGTCCGACACCAACTTGTCAGAATTTAGCACCATCTTTTCTGTTTTTATTTCTCCAAACAAACCCGCGATGAATGAGGCAATCCGATTGGCTCGCCTTGTGACGTGAACGCTCTTATCCAATCCACTTGCCCAAAACAGCGAGCTTATCAGAAAGATCGTTTCGTGAACACTGTTTTCAATCCAATCAAATCTTTCGTTTCACTGGCCATCCGATGGAGATTGTACTACGAGAAGAAAGCTGAATGAATGGGCTTTACAATGATATACGTCATTCATTGAAATCGGTTCAGGAAAACGGAGCACGGACGCGATTGAATCAGACGAGAAAAAACCCCTTCTGCTTCATTATTTTGCGCGTAATATAATGACTATCAACGGAATTTCTACCAGATAAAAACTTTAATTTATAAGTTATATGTGGATGAAATAAAATGAGGAAATTATCATCTTTATCCAGGGAATGGATAGTACAATCAGCTATGAATTTTACCAGCCAGAGATTACGTACATCTGAAACCAGACCATGACAATTTCGATGTTATTTTTGTTGAAGCATTTTTTTCAAACAGATAAAAACATTTTCATGAAATTTGCATGCATAATTTCATGTATATAATTATAAAAATAACACAAACACAATTTCTGATGCTTGTGTATTTCATGGAGATATAAAGTTTCAAATTTTATTCACTTTCATAAACAAAATATTTTTGAAATGAACTTTTGGTCGACAGCTTCTGTGATGGACATTTGTGCACTGCACACGTTGAGACTCAGCTGTGGAGCTACTGGTACTGAGGCCAGAAATGAGGCTCGGTACTGAATGAGTTAACTGTAAATCTGGTAAATTGTGCACGATGTCCTTATGAATAAGAACATCTGCCCTACAAGCCATGTGTTTTGGGTTCAATCTCAGGCCGCAGGAGTCGAAATTTACACATGTCTGCCTCTCCCTGACAGGTAATTTTATAAAAAGACGGATAGACAAATAAAATACCTGCCTCCAGTGACAGGTGACCAATAATTTATTTTATTTTTATTTTGGTGTTCAAAATATATCTGTGACAAAATTCATTCAAACAGCTGCAAATTAGTGCATGGAAACAAGGTGTCATTAATTTATTGGTAACATGTAGCTGCTTTGTGGTTAATTGTGAATTACATGTACTCGACAATTTCAACGACCACTTGTTCAGGTAATTCTTAAAGGTGACGGGTGCACTTTTTGATCTGCTGTCTCATGTGACTGTTAAATTAGTTAATATTTCGACTCCTGGGCCAGGTCAGCTTGAAAATTGTAACTTGTTGCTTACTAATTTGGACTTAGTTTTAAGAGGATAGATCAAAGGCTGGGGTCCCTGTGTCAGGATAACATTCAAACTGAGAGGCCGGAAAGGACTACACTGATATTGGGGTCTGTCTGGAACATAAATTCTAACAAAAACTTACTGGTATCAGAGTTTTCTGAAATTTGCTTCTATCCCAAAATGCTCATGTGTTTGGGGGGGGGGGGGGGGTTCACTACAAGTCAGTTGGAATTGCTTTTTTATGACAGTCTGACCACTGGGGGCACCACCATTCACATCCTGCGGTCAAATCACAATTGTCAATCTTTGGGGACTTCTGTCACTCAGATTTTCATTAACGTTGCTTCTCTGTTGTTTCACAGCTGAAAGAGTCAAGCGGGACTTCAATACGAAGAGCCGGATGAGCCAGAGGCTGAACTGTCAACAACAGTTTCAGGGTTGGAAATATCAGCTAGAAGTGAAATCACGGGTACCATGCAGCTCTTGCTCCTAAGTTTAAATGAAGTATTAACTTTTGTTGAATTTTCGGCTACAACATACATCTGAAATCGATTGGAACTTTCCTTATAGAACTTGGAAACCAATACAATTCTTGAATGAAGGTACAGTGTCTATATAGATTTATTCAGTACTTTGAATGTACAGAATTTTTGCCCATGTGAATTCCATGATTTCGAGGGCATTCTGACATCGTGGAAAGGACATGCATTTTCCTATTGTGTGGCCACTTTTTCCATCTGAGGAGTAACCACATTGCTAGCTCACTATGCTTGTTCATGGGCATATCTTGGGATCACTTGAGCTTCCGTTCTTGTTATGATGAAAGTTCATTTCACGAAATTCCAATATGAGTGGCGCGGGTGTGATGATCATGGTAGCAGTGCACTAATTGACAATAAAATTCAACTAACTGAGAACTTTACTATTATTCCTTTCATTTATTGTTAGATTTTTTCATTGAGGATTGTGAATATCTAGGAATAAGCAACAACACCAACAACATTGTGAATTAATCAGATTGCAGCTATTTTCTTTCCATCAATTTGTGTTTTGCTGTTCCTGGATGCTCATCATCTGATTTGTGAATTCTATGATGTTTCTATTGGATATCACATATCAGCAGGCATCGAAAGGCATATTGGGAATATACCACCTTTGACATCAGAATGAAGGCCAGTTCACTTCCGACATACAATTCTTGAGTCCGAGTGTATTACACAGCAAACTAGCAGGGAGAATATTTTTGTACTGAAACATGTTCACAGACAGGACACAAAATTTGTGTTTAAATCCATGACATGTAATGAATTTAAACATGTGTGCATTTAAACATGTTAAAAAAAGCGGACAAATTTTGTGTCTAGTTTTCTGTTTAGGGTTATGTTTAGCTTTTTGTCTAGATTCTAAACACAATATTCCTAAACATGTTCAGCTTTGTGATTAGGGTCTAATCACAATCTTCCTAAACATGTTTAGCTATGTGTTTAGGCTCTAAGCACAATATTTCTAAACGTGTTTAGCTTTGTGTTTATGGTCTAAACACAATATTCCTAAACATGTTTAGCTTTGTGTTTAGGATCTAAACACAATAATCCTAAACATGTTAGCATTGTGTTTAGGGTCTAAACACAATATTACTAAACATGTTTAGCTTGTGTTTAGGCTCTAAATACAAACTTTCTAAACATGTTTAGCTATGTGTTTAAGGTCTAAGCACAATATTTCTAAACATGTTGGAATTTAAACGTGTCAAAAACTATGGACAAAATTTGTGTTTAGATTTATGTTTACGATCTAAACACCAAATTTACAGTGTAGGAGTCATTCTTTTGGAGCTTCTGCAAGTGAAATCATCAACACCCAATCGCTTCGCTTAGTGACGTCATGACTTTTGACACGGCGAGGAAAGGAACACCTGTGCATGAAATGTACATCTCTCGCTCAACGTGGAGGCTACAGGAAAGGCTTTGGGTGTGCTCTTTGGCCGTTTGAACTGATCATTATTATTAGCTGGAAAATGTTAAGTTATCCATATGGATATATAGTTTACCTTTCCTGCTAACACCACCACATACATAAGGGTCGCACAATCAGCTAAAGACTAAAATGCCAGGCGTGTATCTTTAAGGGAGTAGAGGACGTTCATTTCTAGAGGTTGAATTTTTTTTTAAATTTCAGAATTTTTTCATCAGGTTAGGAGAAGATGATCCATGGAAAAAAAATAGGGGGTCACCATACTCGTTAAAAAAATATGGTAGCCAAAAGCATGTATACCACTTAAAAGCCATAACACTGAATACATAGGGAAATTTGGATTTTTTCTTCTTTGATGCTCAATAAATCAAACTTCCCAAGGTCAAATTTTCCCATTTTGCTATATAATACTAAACACATATAGTGCTTGTTAAATATGTAATAAAAACAGGGGGACACCATACTTTCTTAGAAAATATTAGCGGTATAACAGATAAACTGAGCCTTTTCAGTCCTATTTCCAGGAGGGGGTGGGGGTGGGGAATCGGGGTGGGTGTGGAGAATATTATTGAAGTTCCAATTATTAGCCATTCAGAAGTTTTCTTTTTGTTGAAAGTGAATAGGAGTGAATTTGGGGGTATTCCGGAGGAATAATTTTTAACCTATGGAGCACTTTGCACCCTCCAACCGTTGAATTTGAAATGCCAATTTTTTGGTCCCTCCCATCACACTATCGACCCACCAGTAGAACGCATAAATGGTTGTTTTGTGTCTTTTGTTGATTTTTATTCCATTTTGAGATGTCTGCGTACTTTTGTTAGGAAATTCAGCTTGTTTTGAAAAATCCGACAAATCACCATGTTGTAGCCCCATAAGAGCAGGGAAATGAACGTCCTCTACTCCCTTAAGTTGCCGTCTTACCACGATAATGGCAGACCCGACCAGAACGACGTTACGTTACCAAGCCTGTCTGTGACGTCACTGAAAAGACAATCGGCTTCGGTGACGACGTTGTCTTTGTTTATTTTGCGTTAGAAACTTGTGTTCTCTCGGAATGTATTATATAGATCTTATTCAGCGCTAAAAGCTAGGGTTTCAATAATTTCTTGCATTCCATACGTCGATGAAATGGAGTCGCATCAACAATAATGTGTCGGGGTACCGTAACAACCGGCTCATACAAATATATTAACCCTATCTGGGCTGGGGATAGGACGATTTTCTGAGCGAAATCTCACGCACATGCTGACTTACTCTGTATAAATAAAATTTCCTATCCACAACTTTTTCGCCAATATATCGCCATGCACTTATATCTCACAACAGTACGTGAAACGTTCACTTTACCCAGACTTATTTTGAATCATGATTCTAAAACGCAAATGTGAAAAAAATCACCATGTCAATATTTCACACTTGATGTTGGCCGCGTTGGCCTATGTTGGTAGGCCGATTGATCAACATAGTTATGAGTGTGGCCCCAAATTAACATCACAGGTATTAGCAAGGTTCTTTATGGTTGGGTATGGATCGATTGAAATTCGGAGATAAAAATTCTAAAAAATATTTTGCATGTCATATGCCAAGTTTCACAGTTGAGAGAAAAATCAGCGCCAGTAGATTCCAAACGTCGCAGATATTTTACCGGTACAAACTTCTAGACCCCCATGCACGTTATACTTCTCAACGATTTAGCGAACATTTATAATTTAAACTGCTGGACTATTTCTAGTTATTGTATTGCATAATCCTATCTCATTTTCACACAATATTCACGTTTAAAAAGTTAAGATGTTGCCGTCTGACCACGGTAATGGCAGACTCGGCCAGAACGACGTTACGTTATCAAGCCTGTCTGTGACGTCACTAAAAAGACAATCGGCTTCGGTAACGACGTTGCATTTGTTTATTCTGCGTTAGAAACTTGTGTTCTCTCGGAATGTATTATATAGATCTTGTTCAAGGCTAAAAACGTTTCAGCAATTGCGTGCATTTCGTACGTCGATGGAATGGAGTCGCATCAACAATAATGTGTCGGTTTACCGTAACGAGCGGCTAACCCTAACCGGGCTGGGAGAAGGACCCATTGTGACGTTACGAAACCATAGTACTGAATGTGCTTCTTGACTGCCTGTGCATTGCGCAAATGGTCATTTTGGATACTGTCGAGTCATCTTAAATAGCCGTACATGAAATTGCTTTGTCGTCGGGCACCAACAAAGACACGACCGTAAGAACGTTGCTAGACTGTGACATCACTGACGAGAACGTACGTCGGTTTTGGTCACGCCGGTGTCTCTTTAATTCCGACAGCTTTTCGCTATTAGAACAGCGCTGCTTATTCTCACCGCAACGTAACGGTATCCAGACTAATATTGAGGACCGGTACCCGTAATTTTATGCGTTTAATAGTTTCAAGAAAACCGGCTTAAAATTAAAGGAAATCAATACATTCAATACTATTTCACGCTCAACGTCAGGCGAGCAGTCAGTATACAGGAACATTATAATGTTGTTGGGTCGACAGCATCGGAACCGGTATTTGAGTTCTTGTACCGAGGGTTATATCGGAGAACAGAAAACCGGTCACAGCGATTGGACCATATTCAACTGTGATAACCCATATGTTGTGGCACGTATTTTTCGGTGAAACAAATATTCAATTATTTACAGATTTCTCATTTATCAATAACGTTTGAGCACTTTGTGTGTGTATATAAAGGATATAATAGAGATCAAGGTTATTATGAAATGTTGTTAATTCCAAGCAGTTTAGTTTTTGCTGTAACCTATAACCACACATGCACGAGACGTCAGGATGGCGTATCTTCGGTCTTGTGTGTATGATAGTCATCAACGGATTAATGGAAAACCGTTGAAATTAAAAACATTACATCATCTTGTTGAACCAATTCACTAATTTGCCTATCTTCACCGGTGTAGAATTCCTGGATAAAACTATACTGACAACTGAGCATACATATGGTATTTCGATCTCCAGTTTTAAATCACCAAAGTATTAATTATCATGACGTTAATATTATTTCCATCACACACTGGGGGAATATGATACTATTTCAGATTATAACATCTCGTGCCAGTTCTTCGGAAAGAAAATCACTCTTATTCATGCAACACCTAACACGCGGGAATGTATGAAAACGAAGTCCATTACGACCTAAGACAGAATTGCTAACTTGTATCGATTCACGTAGAACGGTGTTGAGCTACAGTGCTGGTGAATACAATGTTGTCATTCTACCACTGTTATCGAGACAAATGCCGAGTAACTGCAGTTATATCGGGAATCAAGCATTATAAAAAGTGGAAATATATATATGCGGCAATCATCGTCGGAAATCCCCACACCTCCATACAAATAGAAACCCACAAGAAATGCGACGAAATATGACAAATACTGTGTTTTCCGGCCATATGAAACAATTAGTACAGATGTGAGTTATCTACACTGTAAATGTGGCGTATAGGATTTAAACACCTCAGCCTCTTATCGCTTAACCTTGACTTGGTGGGGGTAATTATGTCATAACAACAACAACAACAACATGTCATAATTTTGCTCGTCGCGACCGAGTAGGCCTTGACCTGCAATCTTCGAAGGTAAAATGAACAGCTATTTGTCAAGTAAATTTTTTTTATCGCAATGTGGGGGGGGGGGAGGTATTTCATCGTAGTCTTTGATTCATTGTCATTCATAAATGTATTGTTCATTCGGCATGTTCAAATGTGGGCACTGTCATTGTGTTGTAGGAAAAGATGGGAAATAATTATATTCGGGAAAAGAAAAAAACTATTTATATTGTTATTAACATCAATTGGGGCGGAGATAGCCCGAAAACATCGGCTAAGGAGTCTATTTTTATTGTTGCTGAATCTGACTGCCACGCCCCCTTACCCTATATTTACCTATCACAGCCAGAGTTTTTGAGTTAGGGTGGTGAGGGAATGGGGGGGGGTATTTTTTATTTCACCGTAGTCTTTGCTTCATTGCCATTCATAAATGTATTGTTCATTCGGCATGTAATGGCCCAAATGTGGGCACTGTCATTGTGTTGTATGAAAATTTTGGAAATAATTATATTCCGAAAAAAAAGAAAGATATTTATATTTTTATTAACAACATCAGCAATATCAACGAAGACACCCAAGGGCAGACAAGCCATGGTGGTGACAGACCCTTGGCTTGTTGGATTTCCCTGCACCGTACACATTTTTTTTCGGGACACATGTAGTTTATGCTTTTTAGGCATGGAGTTATTACCCGTAGGCTAGCTATGCTTTTCTGTACTGGAGATAAATAAAGGTAGTTTTATAGGAACCACGGTAAGAAGCTTCGTTGAACTTTCTGGCAGATAGTGGCGGATTAGTTCTAACAGTCTGAAATCGTTTAGTATGATAGTACTACAGGTATTAACTTTTTCAATTTGCTCTGTTCATTTTCTGACCTGGCACTGTGACTATGTCACAGTACCTACGAAGGGTAGGCATTAGGACTCCGACGCGAACTAAACTCTTGGAAATCCCTCTCCCCAACCCCTAGTTGAATCCTGCCTATATTAAGTTGGGCACTGCCCAAGTCAGAATCAGCAATGATTTTCATCGAAAATCACCAGAAATTTTCATCAAATGTAGGTCAGTTCAGAACTTGCTGGTAACAGTCCTCTAATGCACCTTCATGCCAAAAATCAAGGTCCTAATGTCAACAGTTCTCCTTTTTTGCCGACGAAAGAATTCGGATGGACTGGCTCGCTCACTGACTCACTCACTCATTACCTAACCATTTGCAAATGAGAGCCTACTTCGTAGGAATAAGGATACTGTGGACCAAGGCCACATTCTGCCAAAATTCTTACAAAGTTGTAGTGTTGGTTGAAGGTGTCAGAATGCATTTGTTCGCTCAGTCAATCACTGACAAACTACTCACTATAGTAAAACTGCCTGCATGCAACTATTTTCAGGATTTTGACTAGACGACTCCTCTGTACCTGTGGATAGACTATAGGGTGTCTCTATGTTGATATTACAGATCCAACTGAAAAGTGCCGGTTTTCCTTCTGCCACAGGCTTCTGTTGAAGGTTTGTAAATATATGATTTCCTGAGTAGGCGATGCACAAATTAATATTAAACTCAGTTTGTGGCGTCACAGCGTAGGGGATTCCAGGGGCAAATACAGGCCTGTTTTGCTACCCTTTAAAGGTGCCCAAATTACAGCTCATCTCCAAGAGTCCAAATTACAGACTTTTTGATTTCTTCCAGGATTGAAAAAGAATTGACCAGTTAACATCTGGGCATTCTGTGTCCTGTGTAGACCAACAAAAATCTGTTTGAGGACTTTGTAGACATCCAGGGTCTCATAACATGTAATTCCACTCAAGGACCTTAATTTAGCCCAAATTAGAGGGCTAGAAAGGGTGCCCAAATTAGAAAACTGTATTTGCCCCTGGATTCAAACATAATCGGAGCGGGGTGGGTTGGGGGGAGGCGGGGGACCTAATTCTTACTCAAATTTACCAACAGCCATTCAAGTGCACCTCTTGCCTCTTGTTGGCAATTTTTAAATCCCACTGTAATTAGTGTTAGAGTACCGGTACATATATTTTGTGAAAATATTTCATATGATTTAACAAATGCATGTTTAAACAAGTATCTATCATCTCTTTATAGATGTATGGGAGATATTTTCTGGGTCAGTGAAAGTGACAACCCTTTTTTGACATTTGTGTTTTTACAGTTATGCCATATATATATATTTGGAAAGCTTGAATTACATATATTAATAATCCATCGAGTACAGTAATGGTGTTTCATACTCCCTTGAATAAATACATCCACATGATTGTAATCAAACAATACTGGTAATATGAGTTATACATGTATGCCTATTTATATAATATGTTAATATTTTTATAGAAGGAAGATGCCAAAATCAAAAGTTATGATGTACTGGGACACCTCACTCGAACAGAAGATGGTGTGAAGTATGCAAAGAGCTCCTGCAACACTACAGATCTAATTTGCAGAAAGGATGTCAGTACTGTTAATGAGAAATATGCACTTCTTTTGTTTGATTTTTAACTTTAGAGCCCCAAAGAACCTTATTCATTTGGAGATAAAAATACTGACTTTCCTTGCCTTCCAGTTCTTTGTATAGCTTGCCCATGCAGCTGTAAAAGAACCATGAAACTCTAACTCCACCTGGGAAAGTTGTTGATTGTCAAACCATGCTTTTTCTTTCAATGTCAAGAAAAACAGACAGTGACTTCCAAGTATGCATTGCATAGTATGAATTGGTACCAAATAATGAAATTTAAAGAAAAAAATCCTGATTGTAGGAAGAGAAGAGCTCATCAGAAGATAGCAAACATTCATTTTCATCCCCTGCAGTACTATGACCTAAATAATTTCTATACAAAAGGTCACTTCATCTATTCTGTTGAGAAGCATTTCTCTGGATCATTGAGTGCATTTCATATCCCATTTCACCAGTTGAGATGTAAAACTCTCAATCTGTGATTGCCTTATAGTGTAATTTGTATTAGGTATCCTTCTAGGAGTGGGTGAGTGTGTAGTAGGGTTTAGCGCCGTTTTCAACCTTGTTTTAGTCATATCACGACAGTGCCTACATGTACCATAACACGAGAGTGCTCACAGCTCCTATTACCCTGGACACTGATCAGTCCAGCCAGTAGCACCCGGTCTCCTGTCCAAGTATTGACCGAGCTTAACAATGCTTAACTTCAGTGATTTGACAAGAACCGGTGTGTTACCCTCGTAGGATTACTGTATTCTAGCTGTTAACTCATTCGGTACCGTAAGCGCCATAATTGGCGTCACAGATCTGGGCCTCCTCAACCCCATAGACGCCATATGGCGCAAAACATAACTGTCGTGGGAAAATAGAATTTTCATATCTAAGCATTGTCAAATGTAATTAAAGGCCTATATGTTTATGAAGCTTATTTTCTCACGTAACAATTTCTGAAATTTGGATTTGACTAACAGAGAAATTATTTCAAGATCGTTGTTTGAAAACGCAGATAAAAAATAAAATCACGAAAATTTCCAAAATGAAGTCGGCCGTATACACCACCGTTGGAATTCTTATTTTCCTGGTCTGTTCAGGAAGAAATATCACGTAAACCATACATATATCGAAAGATAAGATCGCTATCTATCCGATTATATATAAAGCATTTTCGTATTGAATGAAATATATAACGAAATAAAACTATAATCCGAGAAGAGATCTTTGAGAACATCGCGCATTTTCGGCAGACATTTGCAAATGTTCAAATACCTGGAAGAATCATACGATTCCTTGAGAAATCTGACGAATTCACGAGATATTTTCTGTCAAATTTTCTGTCAAGGTACAGGTATATATCCATTGTTGAGAATTCCTACGATCGTATACGTTTGGTAAATTTATTTCCCAAATATTTCGCTATTGTCCGACACCAACTTGTCAGAATTTAGCACCATCTTTTCTGTTTTTATTTCTCCAAACAAACCCGCGATGAATGAGGCAATCCGATTGGCTCGCCTTGTGACGTGAACGCTCTTATCCAATCCACTTGCCCAAAACAGCGGGCTTATCAGAAAGATCGTTTCGTGAACACTGTTTTCAATCCAATCAAATCTTTCGTTTCACTGGCCATCCGGTGGAGATTGTACTACGAGAAGAAAGCTGAATGAATGGGCTTTACAATGATACGTCATTCATTGAAATCGGTTCAGGGAAACGGAGCACGGACGCGATTGAATCAGACGGGAAAAAAAACCTTCTGCTTCATTATTTTGCGCGTAATATAATGACTATCAACGGAATTTCTACCAGATAAAAACTTTAATTTATAAGTTATATGTGGATGAAATAAAATGAGGAAATTATCATCTTTATCCAGGGAATGGATACTACAATCAGCTATAAATTTTACCAGCCAGAGATTACGTACATCTGAAAGCAGACCATGACAATTTCGATGTTATTTTTGTTGAAGCATTTTTTTCAAACAGTTAAAAACATTTTCATGAAATTTGCATGCATAATTTCATGTATATAATTATAAAAATAACACAAACACAATTTCTGATGCTTGTGTATTTCATGGAGATATAAAGTTTCAAATATTATTCACTTTCATAAACAAAATATTTTTGAAATGAACTTTTGGTCGACAGCTTCTGTGATGGACATTTGTGCACTGCACACGTTGAGACTCAGCTGTGGAGCTACTGGTACTGAGGCCAGAAATGAGGCTCGGTACTGAATGAGTTAACTGTAAATCTGGTAAATTGTGATGTCCTTATGAATAAGAACATCTGCCCTACAAGCCATGTGTTTTGGGTTCAATCTCAGGCCGCAAGGAGTCGAAATTTACACATGTCTGCCTCTCCCTGACAGGTAATTTTATAAAAAGACGGATAGACAAATAAAATACCTGCCTCCAGTGACAGGTGACCAATAATTTATTTTATTTTTATTTTGGTGTTCAAAATATATCTGTGACAAAATTCATTCAAACAGCTGCAAATTAGTGCATGGAAACAAGGTGTCATTAATTTATTGGTAACATGTAGCTGCTTTGTGGTTAATTGTGAATTACATGTACTCGACAATTTCAACGACCACTTGTTCAGGTAATTCTTAAAGGTCAACCCAAACGCTCTGAGGTCAAAAATATAAAAAAATAGTCCTTTCGATTCTGAAAATAATGATATTTTTTTCATAATTTTGTGCAGTCTGCCGTTTGAAAGGTGAAAATCGCTCTCCTGTCAATTCCAGCTGTGACGTCACGGAAGGAAGCCGTCTTGTATTCTCTATGTTAAAGCCGTATACCACAGTCGTAATTAGCTGCTGATTTCTGGAGATTTTCGGAGTATCGGGGCATCATTTGTTAAATATGCCGCGACGTTGTGTAGTGGGAGGATGCAGTTTTACTACAGATGACGGTGTTAGTATTCATTTGTGGCCTAAAGACGAGAAAATCGCTGCAAATTGGACGAAATTTGTACGCAACACGAGAGTGTGGAAAGAGGGCCCGAGCCAGTACTCGTATAATTTGCTCGGCACATTTTGACAGAAAGACATCATTCGAGGACATCTACAGCGTAGCAGTTGAATTCGGGTACAAACCAAAACTAAAGAGAACAGCTATTCCAACTATCAAACCTAAGAACAATCAGAATGTGACGGCAAAGAAATCGGACAAGGAGAATCTATCACGGACATCGGCTGAACGAACCTAGCCTGCAAGCGAGGCCTCGGGCAGGGAGACGGCTGTACATGCCCTGCTCGCTCTCGCGTGGCATTTGTTGCTTGAGCACCTACAGGTTAGACTGGATGAGTCTCTATTTCATATATACTATTTAATAATAATAAAATGATCTTTCATAAATATATATACGTTTGATAAGTAAATAAATAAAAAAACACCAATTGGAGTGAATGGCTGTAGATACAGAAGTGATAATACTTTCATAATCTACATTCAATACAGTTTGAAATATATGGACATTTGGTCTTATAAATGACGATAATAAGGTTTCCAGTCAAGTTGCATACCAATCTGTATTGAACAAACGACCTCTCCGAATCCTGTCGTCGTCAAGTTCCACGTTGTCAGAGTGGTTGTCACTGTCAGAATCGGAGCCGTACGGCTCAAATTGATAGGGCTGAATTCCGCCGTTGGTCTGCAAACAACTGTTAATTTGCCCGTCATCATCCTCCTCTATGTCTATTTCATCTTCTTGGCGAAAAATATTTCCATCTAAGCAGCTGATATCGCTCGAATCGACATCTGAACCGGAGCTCTGACTGCACTCGCTTTCCATGTTATCCGCTGTTTTTTCTCAGGCAACTTCCCTGCGTGACGTCATCAACCCAACTGTGAAAGTGTGGAAAATTACAAGCGTCTAGTCCGTCATTCATAATCCAGCCGTCGTCCATTAGAGAATATCCGCGTCCATAATCCAAAGACCTATTCCATTTCCATATAACAGTATTAGCACCAAATTCAAAAGACAAAAGTATACATAAACATAGGCTTGTTTCCTGCAAGAGAGAAGCGGTCAACAGTTTTCAATGATGCCGGCAAGACATCATGATGTTCCAAAAATATCAAATCCGTATCGCTGATCAGTATTCTTAATCCATAATATTCGTTATAGAGTCGTCATCTAAAAATGATGTATCTCAGTCACGCTTTGATTGTGACTGTTCATATGAGTACCATGAGGATCTTGAAGTACATGGGTTCATACGGCCCCTAGCCCCGGGTTAAGCGGAATTAGACACAAGTTACGAAACGTAGCGCCATAGATCTTGCACGCTACGTTCGTATTTTGCTATCAGCATGCGATATGTATCGCCAAATTTGAGAAACTTTGAGTGGAGGCGCTTGGTGGAATAGCCCTGTTTTATAAGTTTCTGCAACAATGTTTTGTGACGTTGATTAAAATCATCACATTTAACACAGGATCTAGCAAATGCTACTAAGCGAGATATGTATACGCCATATGCAGGTCCCACTGGAATATTACTATCCAGAAAGGGATAGTTTACGATGTCGAAATTGTAATCATCTCTTTTGTCATAAAGTCGACGAGAGAGAATGCCCGCTTCATTTTTATAGAGATAGAGATCTAAATAAGATGTGCCTGTAGGGCTATCTGTAGTTTCCTTCAAATCTAGTGAAGGTGGATATATATCCTTCACTGCGTCATTTATATAGCGATTATCCACAGCGAGAAGATCGTCTATATAGCGTTTGGTGAATGAGAAGGAACGGGCTTTGTGTGGATCGGTTTTTGAAAGCGACAGCATATAGTCATATTCATAAGAGAACAGATACAGGTCAGCCAACAGGGGTGCACAATTAGTACCCATTGGAATACCTATATGCTGCTGATATATTGTGTTGCCAAATTTCACATAGATATTTTTAATGAGAAATTCAATCAGCTCTATAAACAAAGAAACATCCCATGAATGATATCTCTTGTATGTAGTCGAGCTAAAGAATGCTTTATGGCTTCCGACATTAATATATCTACGATCAGTTTTCTTGAACACAGATACTATTAATGAACTTATACGGTCAATAAGGTCCTGATGAGGGATTGTAGTATAGAGAGTCGAGAAATCCCATGTGGATACATGTCTGTACGGTATGTGACCTTTAGCATCAAGTTCTTCCGTAAGACATTTTGAGTTTTTCAATATCCACATACATTCAACGCTAGAGTTCTTGAAAATAGTGGCGCAATACCTTTCCCAAAATGCTTTTACCTCCTGAAGGGCCCTCGTCAATAGGGTTGAAAGAAGCTTGGTGGTGCAGCTTCTAGAACCAGCTATGAATCTAGCTTTGTATGGTGATTTATGCATTTTGGGAGTCCAGTATATTTTGGTATGTCGTTATGATTGGTTGGAAGACAAATACCTCTTTCCCTGAGAAACTTTTTGTGATTGTTAAATAGATCTTCCAGAGTAAACGCAGTTTGGGAGTAAGTAGATTTATTTGATGAAGATATGTCTATACTCAATTCTTTAACCAGCACCTGGTAATAGTAATATTTACATATGAATATTATATTATTCGGAGCTTTGTCTGCTGGGACTATGACGAATTTACTCTGGAGATTTGCTAGAACTTCTTGTGAATTGAGGTTTCTCAGAACTTGTTTTGCTTGGGGAAGAGTACTTCTGTCAATATGGCGGATTGTTTCAACGACCTTGCTCTTGGTGAGGTCCAGCCAATCAGCGAGTACCGTAGGTTCAACTTTTTCTCGCTTAGACCAATCAATAACGTACTGTTCTAATGCAGTCAGGACTATCTTCTGGTCCGCCTTCAGATTTATTCTTCTTGGCTCTCTATATTTAGGTCCTTTCATCAGGAGTAATTTCAGATCCTTAATACCAACATCAAGGTCACCAGTCACAATATGTTTGCATGGTAAGTAGATAAAGTTCGACATGGTTCACAATCACAACTATAGCCTCCTGACGTGTATATAAGTTCCAGTCAAACTCCTTGCACAGCATTGAGTGGAATGAATATTTTGGTGGCTATAGATTTAGTATACTTATATGAAATGCAAGGAGGTTCTGTGAACTTGAAATAGTTTGTACAGCGTTGCGTACCTCTGATCATTCAGGGATCGAGAGGCAATTAATGATGTCCAGTCCTTTATCTAAGTAGTTGAGTTTCAAGAAAAGCCATGATCTTGAGATGTTTCGATTATGTTCACTGGACGATACAACCGAAAAATACGCTATATCTTGACATACTGTACTGATTTTGGATGGTATTATATTTCCTGAAGACGCAGATTGCTGTATATCTCTGGCTGTTTGATTTAAAGCTCTCAGAGGTAACGCATACAGAACTGTACGTAAGCTATGTATACTATTGGGTGCGTTAGTTAAACCCACTAAGTAATTTAAAGTGATATGATCGTGAATCATCGAACTATTAAACTTTCGCCAACCATGGCTCCGTTGTCTCCGTTGATGGGGTTTAAATAGTTGGGTAATGTTGGATATATTTGAACGGCGGTTTGTAGCATTGCCGAACCCACTGACATTATCATTTAAACCAACGGAAACACCGACCCAAGTTCTAGCATCCAGAATAATTCCCGCTCTCGGATTTTTCTCTCAAATCCAAAGGGG
>JAVTVY010026301.1:0-11021 GCA_036873755.1 Hanleya hanleyi | reverse complement strand
AGAAAGTCTTTATTTGCTGACTAATTTTCAGCTTCATGCCTCCCAAACATGTTATATTCTACGTCTACCGGTACCAGATATCTGTACAATGTATTGAATTTGAAGGAAATTGTCATAGCATAAGATATACCGTATGTCATGCACAAACAAAACACTATAATACTGTATTTGTGGAGTACACAATGGATAGGCAATGATAAGAGCCAGACACTTGTTGATTAGCTGACGCCCGCTAACACAACACTTGCAAAGGTAACAATCTCGGCCAGGCGTTGGGGCCTACCGCTTGGCTCGCCTGGTGAAGCTGTTCGCTCCAGGAGACACGACATATTGCGAGTCGTCGTCAGACGTGAGTAGTATAGAAAGTGGATTTAAAGCCCTCTTTTCCAAGGAGGTAAGTCTTGGGGAGATGACGGAGAGTTCCGGCAGGGGGCGTTGTTTCTCAAGAGACCAACAACTACCTCCAACACGAGAGAGCTTCTTGACTCGATCGGGTGTGACCTTGGATCGGTGAGGGTCGACAAAAATACCTGAAACCATGGGAAAGAAGACTTATAGTAATAAACACAATCTATAGGTGTTGGACGATGTTATTAGGACGAGTCTAGCATCCGTGCGACCCGAGGGTCGAGCGTTTATTGTCCAATATAGCTTCGCAAAAAAATAAACAAACAAAAAGGGGATTTCCCTTTGGCATCGATGGTGCTGTCCTCTATAGGGTTCATGTAAAATGTCTCCAGATATAATAAAAACGGAACACGGACTTTACCCTAGAATATACTCCTATCGACTCTATCTCATGGGGGTCATATCGGTCCCCGAGCTTATCGGGGCCTGCCTATCCAGTCAATCGGGTGTTTTCCGTTTTCAATACTCTGCGCATGCGCAGTCTGGCCGTAGTATAGAAAGCAGGCATTTTGTGGGGTATGTGGGGTGTGTTTGGGGTAGAGATGGACCGCTAGGGGTTCGAATGGGTCGTGGAAGGTGTCAAAGTGAAGCTTGTGTGGGGTAGTCAGAATGGCGTGTTTTTAAGTGCAAGTCTCGTCAATCTGCGCGTGCGCAGTTGGTTATAGTAAGTAAAGGGGTCATTGCGGGGCAGTACAGGAAGGTATTTGGGGTAGAGATGGACCATCCTTGGTCCGAATGCGTCCTGCGCGGTGTCATCTTGTAGCTCTCGGGGTGTAGATAACGATTTGAGGGCTGTCCACAGCATCTGTGGCGTCAATGGTGACGTCATCAGTACGAGTAGTAGCGAAAGTGGGCATTTTGGTGCAGTGAAGGATGGTATTTGGTGTAGAGATGGACCATCCTTGGTCCGAATGCGTCGTGTGAAGTGCCATATTGTAGCAACGCCCGCCAACACCAAGCTCAATGCTTCAACGCCCTGGTGAAATAGCTCAGAAGCTCTGATTTTCTAGATATTCCATGGAATTGTCACTGATTCTTCGAAATGCAGTGACGCGCGTCAACGCTCGTAGTTACTCACATCGGCAAAAACTCACATCGGCAAAAATAAAGTCATGTTAAAATAATTGCTATTTAACACCATGTTAAATATTGCTGAGGGGAAATGACTATGATACGACATTTACGACATAATTGCGTCTTGGGATGTGACATGTTTTAGCTCTCGGGATGTAGAGTCCGATTTGAGGGATGTTCACGTCATCTGTGACGTCATCAGTACGAGTAGTAGCGAAAGCGGATATTTTGGGGAAGTGAAGGAAGGTATTTGGTGTAGAGATGGCCCATCCTTGGTCCGAATGCGTCGTGTGAGGTGTCATTTTGTAGCAACGCCCGCCAACACCAAGCACAATGCTTCAACGCCCTGGTGAAATAGCTCAGAAGCTCTGATTTTCTAGATATTCCATGGAATTGTCACTGATTCTTCGAAATGCAGTGACGCCCGTCAACGCTCGTAGTTACTCACATCGGCAAAAACTCACATCGGCAAAATTAAAGCCATGTTAAAATAATTGCTATTTAACACCATGTTAAATATTGCTGAGGGGAAATGACTATGATACGACATTTACGACATAATTGCGTCTTGGGATGTGACATGTTTTAGCTCTCGGGGTGTAGACTCCGATTTGAGGGATGTTCACGTCATCTGTGACGTCATCAATACGAGTAGTAGCGAAAGCAGATATTTTGGGGCAGTGAAGGAAGGTATTTGGTGTAGAGATGGACCATCCTTGGTCCGAATGCGTCGTGTGAGGTGTCATTTTGTAGCAACGCCCGCCAACACCAAGCTCAATGCTTCAGCGCCCTGGTGAAATAGCGCAGAAGCTCTGATTTTCTAGATATTCCATGGAATTGTCACTGATTCTTCGAAATGCAGTGACGCCCGTCAACGCTCGTAGTTACTCACATCGGCAAAAATAAAGTCATGTTAAAATAATTGCTATTTAACACCATGTTAAATATTGCTGAGGGGAAATGACTATGATACGACATTTACGACATAATTGCGTCTTGGGATGTGACATGTTTTAGCTCTCGTGGTGTAGACTCCGATTTGAGGGATGTTCACGTCATCTGGGACGTCATCAGTACGAGTAGTAGCGAAAGCGGATATTTTGGGGCAGTGAAGGAAGGTATTTGGTGTAGAGATGGACCATCCTTGGTCCGAATGCGTCGTGTGAGGTGTCATTTTGTAGCAACGCCCGCCAACACCAAGCTCAATGCTTCAGCGCCCTGGTGAAATAGCGCAGAAGCTCTGATTTTCTAGATATTCCATGGAATTGTCACTGATTCTTCGAAATGCAGTGACGCCCGTCAACGCTCGTAGTTACTCACATCGGCAAAAACTCACATCGGCAAAAATAAAGTCATGTTAAAATAATTGCTATTTAACACCATGTTAAATATTGCTGAGGGGAAATGACTATGATACGACATTTACGACATAATTGCGTCTTGGGATGTGACATGTTTTAGCTCTCGGGGTGTAGACTCCGATTTGAGGGATGTTCACGTCATCTGGGACGTCATCAGTACGAGTAGTAGCGAAAGCGGATATTTTGGGGCAGTGAAGGAAGGTATTTGGTGTAGAGATGGACCATCTTTGGTCCGAATGCGTCGTGTGAGGTGTCATTTTGTAGCAACAACCGCCAACACCAAGCTCAATGCTTCAACGCCCTGGTGAAATAGCTCAGAAGCTCTGATTTTCTAGATATTCCATGGAATTGTCACTGATTCTTCGAAATGCAGTGACGCCCGTCAACGCTCGTAGTTACTCACATCGGCAAAAATAAAGTCATGTTAAAATAATTGCTATTTAACACCATGTTAAATATTGCTGAGGGGAAATGACTATGATACGACATTTACCTCGACAATTGCTGATTGCTGACACAAGTGATACAAGTGATACAAACACCAATGTACATGTACCATACACAAGCTTTATTTCAGCGTTATGTATATAGTGCATCTCTAATTCAAGAAGAGAAATATGATGAAAATATGATGAGAATCTCCCTTACGCACATTCAGTTTTAGGTTCATATATGTACAAAACAAGAAGAAGGAAACAATTGCATAAATAGATGTACACTAATTTTCGTCGGTCTTTAACACATCTGAGCGGGCTACACGAGACAATCATTGTTAATTTTCTCGCTCGTCATGATGGTGATTTTTATAAACTTCGCAAATTTTGTTAATTATATATTAAGGAAGGAGTCTGCCATATTTCGTTAAAACAGGCGGATCCTGTCTTATTGTTTTCTACTTTCTTGTGTAATTCCGTAAATCAACCACCTTTCTCCCCACACACAGCCACTGTATTTCGTTCTCTGTTTGTCTCAAACATTCACTGTCTACGTCCAGTGCACTGAGAACCCCTCGTGGAGAAGAAGTCAGTGTTGACAAGTGGATAGAGCAAATCATTATCTATATTAACTGTTACCACATTTTCACCAGGAACTACAGAGCAAACGGAGACCAGAGTTAATAGTTGATCGTTACGTACTGGGTACTTAACTAACCATCATCTGTTCATGTGATTGAGCGTATAATGTTTAACATCAACGTTTCGAAACTAGGCCTATACGTTGAACTCCGAGCAAAATACCGACCCGAATATTTGCATTTAGTATAATAAAATGAACCGTGGGCTACAGCTAATCCGATAAGCTGATATACTTGTACAACGAGAA
Organism: Hanleya hanleyi; assembly: GCA_036873755.1. Classification (NCBI taxonomy): domain Eukaryota; kingdom Metazoa; phylum Mollusca; class Polyplacophora; order Lepidopleurida; family Hanleyidae; genus Hanleya; species Hanleya hanleyi. The sequence continues at coordinate 6,855 of JAVTVY010026301.1, read as the reverse complement.
GAAAGACTGGCCCAGTCTGCTATATGATTCGTTTTATTTGCAGAATTATTTAGGAAGCTGCTATCCGCAAGAAATTATTTCACTGAGTAATCATTACCAGGTCACAAAGGCAGGAAAGGACAGAAATAAATTAACATTGAATGCGACAAGCGAATTCTTGTTTTTACAAAAGTGCTTGAGTTTTGATCGCAGCTCAAGAAAAACACTGGCGCGATTATTATTATGATACATGTAGATCAGGCTGAGCTATTTAAATCGTTTTGTTTGCTTATTTCGTCCGGTACTTCATTTACCACCCGGTACTGTAACGGATATGCGACGTTTACATACGGAAAACTCAATTGTGTGTGATGGTAATAAAGCCGATTTTCTTTTTCCACTCCAAAACCTGCCATAACAGATTTTTCTTGAAGTTTACATACCGAAATATCCCCTTCGAAAAAAACCCTGAGATGTTCAGTTGCATAAAAATGGAGATATGATTGATCACAATGTGCTACCGGGCTATTTTCGGTATTTTGGGGCATTTTCATGAAGGGCTTTCTCCTTTAGCAAAAATGTGACACCCCAAACCAAAACCATTCGTGGTTCTTTCCAATAAACAAACTTCCTCATATATTGTTTTACAAAGTTATTTTGGTTTGAAGTGTCACATTTTTGCTGTAAGAGGAAATTCTCAATATAAATGCCTCAAAAATACCAAATCAGGCCGAGGGACACATTTTAATCGATTATATATCCATTTTTATACAACGGAGCAACTCAGTTTTTTTTCGTGGCTGCTATTTCAGTATGTGAACTTCTAGAAACATCTGATTTGGCAGATTTTGGATTGACAAAAAAATCAGGTTGATTATCATCTCACACGTATTGTCGTCATATATCCTTTAAAGTTAAATCTGCAGGTTTTCTACCAGTTTGCTTCCTTATACGGTGCACTGCCCGGTACTTTTTATATCGTCTGGTGCACTCTTCTGTGATGTCACATAAAATATTGTGTATGTCCCATATGGGGTACGGAAAAGTCCCCCCCCCCCGCAAAGATTCCCCCGACAATAGTCTCCCTGGAAAGCTCCCCCCCCCTAGGAATTTCTCCCCCGGAAATTATCCCCCTATCATATATTAAGTGAAACTCAGAGAACAAAATATATGAAAAATGAACATTCACCCATATAAATAACGACTAAAATTAGCCGTTTCCTAACGTATCCGGTGTACGGGTTTAATCGCACTCTCATCTGTCTGATTTGGAATCATCCCGCCTATCTTTCCTAGTCGGCCTCCCCCGGTATAATGTAAGAAAATTATATAACTGGTTGTGGTCAGTAGTAGGTAGTACGCATGGAAGGGCCAATTGGGTTCAGTGCGCATGCGCAGAAATAATTTTGTGGGCGTGGCTATGTGTGTGCGCATGCGTGAGTTTATGTTAATGAGTTTTATGCAAATGAGGTCATTGGGTGCATTGGTACTATTCAAGATGGCGGCTTGTTTTTTCTATGTTAGGGGTGGTCGGTTTCAAGATGGCGGCCCATTGCACTTGTTTCGGTCCTCATTTGCATATTTTCAAGATGGCGGCTTGTTTTTTCTAGGTTAGGGGTGGTCGGCTTCAAGATGGCGGCTTGTTTTTGTAGGTGCGTCCAATTGCACTTGTTTCGCGCCTCATTTGCCTATTTTCAAGATGGCGGCCTGTTTTTTCTAGGTTAGGGGTGGTCGGATTCAAGATGGCGGCCTGTTGTCCCCTCTGAAAATATGCAAATGAGGTCTCTGGGACTTGTTTCGCGCCTCATTTGCATATTTTCAAGATGGCGGCCTGTTTTTTCTAGGTTAGGGGTGGTCGGATTCAAGATGGCGGCCTGTTTTTTTGTAGGTCAAGGTCAATTGCACTTGTTTCGCTCGTCCTCATTTGCATATTTTCAAGATGGCGGCTTGTTTTTTCTAGGTTAGGGGTGGTCGGTTTCAAGATGGCGGCCTGTTAATGAGTTTTATGCAAATGAGGTCATTGGGTGCATTGGGTATATTCAAGATGGCGGCTTGTTTTTTCTAGGTTAGGGGTGGTCGGATTCAAGATGGCGGCCAATTGCACTTGTTTGACCCTTCATTTGCATATTTTCAAGATGGCGGCCTGTTTTTTCTAGGTTAGGGGTGGTCGGTTTCAAGATGGCGGCCTGTTTTTGTAGGTGCGCACACTTGCACTTGTTTCGCGCCTCATTTGCATATTTTCAAGATGGCGGCCTGTTTTTTCTAGGTTAGGGGTGGTCGGATTCAAGATGGCGGCCTGTTTTTTTTGTTTTTTTTTTGTAGGTCAAGGTCAATTGCACTTGTTTCGCTCGTCCTCATTTGCATATTTTCAAGATGGCGGCCTTTTTTTTTCTAGGTTAGGGGTGGTCGGTTTCAAGATGGCGGCCTGTTGTCCCCCTGAAAATATGCAAATGAGGTCTCTGGGTTTTTTCCCACTGTTTTCAAGATGGCGGCCTGTTTTTTGTAGGTTAGGGGTGGTCGGTTTCAAGATGGCGGCCTGTTGTCACGGTTTCAAGATGGCGGCCTGTTGTCCGCTGAAAATATGCAAATGAGGTCTTTGCCTATGTCGTTTTCAAGATGGCGGCATGTTTGTGTGTGTTAGGGGTGGTCGTGTTCAAGATGGCGGTCTGTTGTCCGCTGAAAATATGCAAATGAGGTCAATGGTCTATAAGATCCCCAGCATGTGACTTTCCCGATGCCCAGCCCTCATTTGCATATGTGTTTCAATATCCCCAGCCTGTCACTTTCCCGATGCCCAGGGCGGCCTGTTGTCCGCTGAAAATATGCAAATGAGGTCTTTGGGTGTGTGTTTCAAGATGGCGGCTTGTTTGTGTGTGTTAGGGGTGGTCGTATTCAAGATGGTGGCTTGTTTTTTGTAGGTTAGGGGTGGTCGTTTTCAAGATGGCGGTCTGTTGTCTGCTGAAAATATGCAAATGAGGTCAATGGTCTATAAAAGGAGAGTTCATTTTTTAGGGGCGAGGGTGTATTCAATCTGACTTACCTGACCTGTCTCCCAGCCAGCCAGCCAGTCAGCCACGCAGCCAGCACAGTCATCCATTTACTTTTCTCGAGTAAACATGAGACGTGGAGCGGATTTTCCCTTGGACCCAGCCGCACCTCCGGTTGAAGTCTTGCCTGAAGATGTACGTGTCAGGGCCATTTATCAACGACACTGGGCTACCATACGCCATTGTTTTCATCGTGATCGTCGTCTTTTGGACTTATACAATTTTCGGCTGGAGGACCTCACGTATCTCACTACATATGCCGAGAACATTTTCAAAGATCAGGTGACAGCCTATAAGTTGAATGTCACATTTGGGTATATCTTACGGCACAAAGAGACGCACCAACTGCGGTATTTCTATCCCAGTAACAATTCGTATGTGTTTGACCAGCCATTCACCATCACGGGTGCGATTTCTCTGGAGCCGGTGGTCGAGCAACTCACTACATTAGATCCGTTGGAGTGGGCCCGCCTGCAACGCCCCAATACCCAATGGCTTGTGGAAATGGTCACTAACGTTACATTTTTCGTTACGAAAATGCGAGATCACCCGATCGGTGCTCCTGTACAACTTCCCCCGTGGTTGATTCTTCGAAAAGGCCTGTATGGATTAACAGCAGGAAGCAAGGGGCCCTACAAAGACCGGAAATGTCTGTTTCGGTGTTTGGCCGTGCATCTGGACGAGTGTAACCCCCGGGCTTGTGACACAGTGGCCGATGGCTATTGGGAAGAATATCTAGAGCAGCACGACATGGATAAGCGGCACTTCCGTGGAGTTCCCTTTAAGCATTTGGATGATGTGGAAACATTGTTCGATATTAATATCTTTGTTTATCGATTACGACGCGAGGAGGACGGTACCTTTGTGGCTGAATTGGTTCGTCGATCCACAGAACGGTATGCTGCTACGATGAAAGTGAATGTGTTCGATGACAATGGCGTGAGTCATTTTTCGCTCATTACCAATTTTAGCCTGTACGCTCAGTCTTTCAGTTGTGCCCAATGCCATCGTGTGTTTAACCGGTCTTACAGCTTACATTGCCACGAGAAAATCTGTGACAACAGTGTCAAGCGAGTCTATCCGGTTGGAGCGTATCATAATACACCTACATGGCTCCTCGATCCACAGAGCGGTAGGCTGCAGCTAGGTTACCTCGACGCGATCACTACACCTACGACAAGCGGACACCCGGGCTCTTCAAGCTGGAGTGAAGTGGAGATGCTATGATTGCGCTCTCCTCCAAGACCTACTACTACTGTTACGGAAGAGATGGTGGAGAGGAAAATAAATTTAGCTGTAAAGGGATGAGCCGGCGCGATCCCAACATAGACAAAGCTCTCTACCTGTATGTATTGCAAAGCCAGGCCAGTGCGAGTGGCACTAACCGAGGATTCCGGGTCGTCGACCACCAGATGCGGACCTATATCCAGCAAAGAGACGCCTTTACTTTCTTTTACCCCAAACGAAAAGTATTGACCGACGGTGTGAGCACTACCTACTTGGACTTGTAAAATGTGGAACATTAACTGTGGATACACGAGTTATAAAACTGTAAAAGTCAGAATGGCCGAGTGGTCTAAGGCGCCAGTCCTAAGTACTGGTGGGGTGATACCCTGCGTAGGTTCGAATCCTACTTCTGACAAACTTTTTTTGTATATACTACTGCTATTCTATGTGTACATACCTCTACTATTTGTACCCTGTATTCTATTTGTATAGTCTAATCCTTGCTTGTTGACTTAAATAAAAAGAGAGAGAAAGTCAAAACCCATTATTGTGTTTTTTTCATCAATTTTATTCAACGTCAGAACAATATAACGTCATAACAATAATAATAAAACAAGATGCGCGCGCAGTACATTAAGTTAACCAGAGAAATGGAGCATGCACATTAAAACGAGAGGCTGTCCAGTCATAGACGAGAACATCTCGGTCTTCGGCTTGACAATAATCATCAAACATATGTACAATGGTAGGCATAGAATGTCCTCTACTCCGGTGAGTGAGATAAAACACACAGTACTGTCCGCACACACTACTCAAGGGGCCTTGTAATCTTTGCGTATTCCAACGCCACTCTGTCGTAGAGACGTCCATGAATTTCACCAAATCGGTATGGAGGGGGGCAAGTCCGTAGGAATCAAAGTATTCGCCTTGGCCTTGGGTGTCCACGTACACCGCTATCCAATGTTCACCGGGTCCACTCCTCGGGTCTGTATTCAGGATGTAGGCTGCTGGGGTGGTGGAGTGAGTGGGAAACACATTGCGTGGAAACACACCTCGAAAGGGGATCTTGGGATCTCGCTGGAGTATGCTCATCAGCTGCTCTGTATCCATCTTAGGTGGCAAAGTCACACAGCACGTTTCTTTGGTGATCCACGCTGATGACGTTATCAAACTCGGCGTAGCAAATCACGTTAATAGTGTCGGATACAGGGATGGAGAAACGCAGTTCCAACCGTAGGTTTCCTTTCTTGAGCAAAGCCAGTTGATGATCGTGTTCCAAGGTGGGGGTGAGGTCAAAGGCGAACAATGTGTACCCCTTCATAAAGTCGTCTCGACTGATGGTATTGCCTTCGTCCTGGTTGTTTTGTCCTGTAGCTGTAAACAGGTTCAGGTAGGTCCGCACATAGTTTCCGTTAGTAAAGTCCGGTTGTAATGGCCGGGCTGGAATTTGATGGCCGGCCACGTGCAGTGCCACAAAGTTAATGTTGAAATGTTGAAAATGGAACGGATTCTCAGCCCAATTTCCATTGAATGCGGTGTTGGTCACACACGCCAGGGTAAGACGTTTAGGCAGATCCCCTAGAAATAAATTTTCACGATTGGCCATCATCGTACCTGTGGGCACAGAGAATACCTTGGTCTGTACGCGTCGGATGGGGTACATGGCTGGTTTTTTCGCTAAGGCTTCCATGTGACCCAGCAACACGCCCTGTTGCAAATCTACCGTACGCACAAACAGGGCTGCATCTTCAATCATGATCTGGTAATCGATATCGCCCTCTCCACCGCACATTAAGGCGAACTTAGGTAAGGACCGGATCAACTTGATCTTGATGGATACACCGTTCATCATGTAGTGGTCTTGCATGAACAGATCGGCGTGCAGTCGTCCCATCATATCGATGGACTTGCTTTTGGCTGCCAGTTTTTTGCGTGACTCGAACCCAGCATTGCCACCGGTTATGTTGTCCAGGCATCCGGGTCTATCCCTGAAGTACAGCTCAGCTTGTAAGTGTGATTCTTTGGCATCAATACCGTACGACAACATCGTCTCCATGTAGGCTCGGTACGGGTACGTATTGGTGGACGTACTGATGAGTTTATCGTTCAGACCTATATCCACCTGTTGGAACAAGGAGTGCAGCCAAAGATTCGCCGGGCCTACTGGTGCATCGACCGCTATGTCCGTCCCGTCCCTATTCGTTATTTTGGCTTTCACGTACAAGTAGGTGTGGGCTAAATCCAGGTAGGCCGTATCTTTGTTTTCAATGGTAAATTCTACGGGCCCCACCCCCGTCAGGCTAGCCAGGGGTCGGTGTTCTACCCAACGTCCTTCGCCTATACTCGTTTGGGTAGGTGGAATAGTCCACAAATCCAATTCACTGTTGGTAGACGGACACGACTCGGAGTGAATGTATGCCATTATGCGAAGATGTCTCTCCTACTATGACTTCTCTTCTTTTTCTTCTTCTGGGGCGTCGTAGTCCTTCTCCTCTGGGGTGTTGGACGTTGAATGAATGGGGGCAGTGTCGGTCTTTGTCTTTTAAGGGCTTTGGCGATCAAAACGCTGCCCGCTTCTTTAGCCCGGCGTTTCAAAGCTTGT